>JAACNH010000889.1:0-53380 GCA_019447015.1 Hymenochirus boettgeri | reverse complement strand
TAGTGGTGATATGAATCATATTTATATACAAAATAAACCCTGGAAAGACTATGTACTATTGGTGATATGAATGACATATATATACAAATGTAAACCCTGGAAAGACTATGTTACTATTGGTGATATGAAGGCCATTTATATAAAAAATATAAACCCTGGAAAGACTTTGTTACTATTGCTGATATGAATGGCATTTATATAAAAATATAAACCCTGGAAAGACTATGTTACTATTGGTGATATAAATAACATTTATATACAAATATAAACCCTGGAAAGACTATGTTACTATTGGTGACATGAATGACGTTTATATACAAATGTAAACCTGGAAAGACTATGTTACTAGGGTGATAGAAGGACATTTATATACAAAATAACCCTGGAAAGACTGTTACTATTGCTGATATGAAGACATTTATATAAAAATATAAACCCTGGAAAGAACTATGTTACTATTGGTGATATGAATTACATTTAAATAAAAATTTAACCCTGGAAATACTATGTTACTATTGCTGATATGAATGACATTATATACAAATTAAACCCTGGAAAGACTATGTTACTATTGGTGATATGAATCACATTATATACAAATATAAACCCTGGAAAGACTATGTTACTATGGTGATATGAATCATATTTATACAAATATAAAACCCTGGAAAGACTATGTTACTATGGTGATATGAATACACATTTATATACAAATATAACCCTGGAAAGACTATGTTACTATTGTGATATGAATCATATTTATATACAAATATAAACCCTGGAAAGACTATGTTAACTATGGTGATATGATCACATTTATATACAAATAAACTCTGGAAAGACTATGTTATATTTGATGATATGAATTAATAATCAAATATAAACCCTGGAAAGTCGGGGTACTACTGGTGATATAAAACATTATTACAAATATAAACCCTGGAAAGACTATGGTACTATTGGTGATATGAATGACTATATATACAAATGTAAACCTGGAAAGACTATGTTCTATTGGTGATATGAAGGCCATTATATAAAAAATAAACCCTGGAAAGACTTTGTTACTATTGCTGATATGAATGGCATTATATAAAAATATAAACCCTGGAAAGACTATGGTACTATGGTGATATAAATAACATTTATATACAAATATAACCTGGAAGACTATGTTACTATTGTGACATGAATGACGTTTATATACAAATGTAAACCCTGGAAAGACTATGTTACTATTGGTGATATGAAGGACATTTATATACAAATATAAACCCTGGAAAGACTATGTTACTATTGCTGATATGAATGACATTTATATAAAAATATAAACCCTGGAAAGACTATGTTACTATTGGTGATATGAATTACATTTAAATAAAAATATAAACCCTGGAAATACTATGTTACTATTGCTGATATGAATGACATTTATATACAAATATAAACCCTGGAAAGACTATGTACTATGGTGATATGAATCACATTTATATACAAATATAAACCCTGGAAGACTGTGTTACTATTGGTGATTGAATCACATTATATACAAATATAAACTGGAAGACTATGTTACTATTGGTGATATGAATCACATTTATATACAAATATAAACCCTGGGAAGACTATGTTAATATGGTGATATGAATGACATTATATACAAATATAAACCCTGGAAAGACGATGTACTATTGGTGATTTGAGGTTATTGTCATGCTAAGGAATTTAAAGCAGAGCCTCCTGGAATGTGTGTAGCAATGGAAAATGACCCAAGGCATCATGGCCATGCCCCAAAGGCACAGCCACGTCACCAAAACACCAGTATGCCCATACGCCAACCATCAAGGCTATGCCTTCAAAGAAAACTGCCACACCCTAGAAATCACAACCCGCCCCAAATGGTGCTTTTATGGCCACAATCAACCCCAACCATCAAGGCTACATCCCCAAAGATAAATTCCATGCCCCAAACATTACAAACCATGCCCCTAACACTGTGCCCCAGATATTGTGGTCACCCCAAAAAACAAAACATTACTGCCCATCCCCATACATCACGCTCACGCCTTCAAACTGCCCACGTCCACAAACACTATGTCCATGTCCCTAAACATCACAGGTACACCCCCAAACACCATGTTAATACCCCCAAACTTGACACCCATTGCCCAAGACATCATACCTACTTCCCCAAATGGCACATCTAAGCCCACACTTTCAAACAGCATGGCCATGCCCCCAATATTGCAAACACTACACTTTATGTCACATCCATGCCCTCCGGAGACCACAACATCACAGACATGCCCCCATCCATCTACTCGAACTGGGACGGTTAGTGTATGGAATACATGGGAATTACTTGCATTAGGACTTAAGCACCAGACACACACTGCCCACATGTCACACACTCACAGACCAAGACATCATGGCACTTTCAATTCGGACCGGAAGTAAATTTAAATATTGGGATCTAATAGTCAATATAAAGTGGTCCTTGTGCAAGGATAAAGTGTCACAAAACAAAGTCACATTTGCTAACTAATGTGAAAAAATAGAGCACGCTTAATAAAAAACACACAAACCTTACAGACAGAATGAATCCCGAGCTTAACATCACAGACAAAGAGCCTGCCACACTTGCTTCAGAGACACAAAAACATTTAGTTGCAATCAACATGTTTTTCCCAAGGCCAATTATAGGTAGCATGTTTACGAGTAGGTTCACCACAAGTGGTGAAAAACTGATAACGTATATATAAAGTTTTGCTAAAATATATGTTGCTATACGTCCCTCAGGCAATGTCACCTCCTCAACTCACAACTATTACATACATGAGGTACCTTGCCAACTGTGCACTTTCCCCCCCTGCTCTTTCATCTAAGCCAAAGACACATGTACACTTTACCTATAAGTGTACACAGGCAACACCGGGTACAACTGCTAGTTCTTTCTAAAACATTTTATTACGGAGTAGAGTTTTCCTTACAAATATCCGGTTTTCTAAAAATTCCGAAACCAGATGAAATTTATCACAAAAATGATGAAATTTTGGCACAAAACAGAAGCATCAAATTACAATATCTCTTTTCCTTGATGAAATATTTACATTTTTTGGTTACAAAATGAAATATAATCGTCAAATTTCAAAATGTTGTCACCAAAATTCACTAGGATTTTGAGAACTCAGTGGCAAAATGAATCCCAGGACTTTTTTAGTACTGAGGAGCCAAACCCTACAAAAGTGTGAAGTATATTTTCTTTCTTTGCAAATATACAAACCCTTGCAATGAAACAACTTTACATTGAGGTATGTACTCATATTCAATATACTGTTAAAAATAACATACGTCAGGCAGGATGCAATATTCTTTCATATTCTCCAGTCCAATGAAACATGCAGACAGCTGTAAGAAATTGACCTCTGTTGGTATATACAAAACTCCAAGCAGTTTCCAAATGGCTAAGAAATACTTGTGTTCAAGTCCTGTAACCGTGTGACAGATGGAACCTTGCAGTACAAAGAAGCTTATATCTGGAGGACTTTGCAAAATGAAATATTGTGTATTGAAAGGTAAACTATGTACTTTTTAACATATATATACCATAATTGATGGAATATACAGGTTAACGTTGAGTTTTGAGTCACATTACAAAGTCCACCTCATTTGTTGAGAAGATCTGAAAATCTTCTTAAGTCATTTAGAGTCCAGCATTTTCTCCAGGCTATAAATTGTTTTATTAAGTGTCTATTAAGTGTATGTATCGTACCTCTCATGCTATCATCTTTAAAGACAACAAATGGTGGTACACAAATCCTTTTGACCTAATTAGGAAGGTTTTTGGTTGAGTTATTTTAAGGTAGGTATTAATATAATGATGTTTGATCCCGTGTGGGCTATTGTCGAAAAAAAAGTCAAATATATCAAAACTGACTGATGATCATTTTAATGGAGACTCACTATAATAATGTTTGGCTAAGGTTGCTTTTTCAGCTCCATAACTAAACTCTACTGGACTGGATAACAATGAAATTAATAGAACTAACAGATACAGTTTCATTCTAGTGGGTCCATTCTTGACAGAGTTTGTAAATGGATTATGCCCTAGGGGACACTCTAAATTCTGTCCTGTACTGGGTAAGAAGATTGGTGGTATCCCATAACTAGATGTACTGTACAAATGTAATAATTCTGAGCAAATATTAGCATGTGATACACACAGGACAAATAACCCTAGCCAATATTTAAAAAAAAAGGATAGTACTGAGCATATATCTGTACAAATCAGTTATGTAGGTTAAAAGGAATACACACATGTAATAGAACACCCAAACAGTATAGGTAAGCAATACTAATGGTCAAATAATTGAACTCCGTTAGTATATCCTGTAGGTACACAGTATTGCTACAGGAAATAACCTATATCTTTATAAAGCTTCAACAGAAGTCATGATACAAGGTGATACCTAAATACCCTATTCAGTATAATACTATATACCAGGGATGGTGAATGTAACATTTGTTATGCTGGATCTAACAATATTTGTTTAGCCTCGCAGCCTTCCTGGGGTGTTGGTTATTCCTGGAACTGTCGGATTCATAAAGTTTCAGGCAATTCGCTTCCCCTTCTCCCCATTCTCAGAATCATATCGGCCCTCTCCCCCCGTTCCAGGGTTTATATTTGTATATAAATGTGATTCATATCACCAATAGCAACATAGTCTTTCCAGGGTTTATATTTGTATATAAATGTGATTCATATCACCAATAGTAACATTGTCTTTCCAGTGTTTATATTTGTTACTATTGGTGATATGAATGACATTTATATACAAATATAAACCCTGGAAAGACTATGTTACTATTGGTGATATGAATCACATTTATATACATAGTCTTTCCAGGGTTTATATTTGTATATAAATGTGATTCATATCCCCAGGGTTTTATTTGTATATAAATGTGATTCATATCACCAATAGTAACATAGTCTTTCAGGGTTTTATTTGTATATAAATGTCATTCAATCAGCAATAGTAACATAGTATTTCCAGGGTTTATATTTTATTTAAATGTAAACATACACCAATAGTAACATAGTCTTTCCAGGGTTTATATTTTATATAAATGTCATTATTCAGCAATAGTAACATAGTCTTTCCAGGGTTTATATTGTATATAAATGTCCTTCATATCACCATAGTAACTAGTCTTTTCCAGGGTTTACATTTGTATATAAACGTCATTCATGTCACCAATAGTAACATAGTTTCCAGGGTTATATTTGTATATAAATGATTTATATCACCAATAGTAACATAGCTTTCCAGGGTTTATATTTTATATAAATGTGATTCATATCACCAATAGTAACATAGTCTTTCCAGGGTTTATTTGTATATAAAATGATTCATATCACCAATAGTTACATAGTCTTTCCAGGGTTTATGTTTGATATAAATGTGTTCATATCACAATAGTACATAGTCTTTCCAGGGTTTATTTTTGTATAATATGATTCATATCACCAATAGTAACATAGTCTTTCCAGGGTTATATGTATATAAATGTCATTCATACACCAATAGTAACATAGTCTTTCCAGGTTTATATTTGAAACCTACCAGGAGCAAATTGTATTGTATTACAGACCTTAAGGGAAAGTCTCATTCCTCTGTTATAGAAGCTGGTGTTCCAGCCACGTTAAGGTATCCCTGTAATGACTTCTGATTATGCAAACCTTCATTCAGATCCTGTCCCAGATAGAGGGGGTCCAGACTAGAGGGGGTTGACATTTGCACAAAGTACCATGGGAATTAGCATGAGAAACCACATTACTGCTTGGATTGTTTTAAAGGTATGCATTAGGTATTCTAGGGTTAGAAATATTCTAATTAACAGAGGAAATTATTTCAACTTTTAATTAGACTCTACTTCTCCTTAAATCCCTAAGCGCATCATTTGACTCCCCATAAAAAGGTGCTTCCGCATGAATGCTCAGAGCGATGGTTACAATAAAAAGGCAAACGTAGCAAGCGGCTGGGATTCAGCTGAGCAATCCATACAAGATGGAGAGGAAACAAAGTAGCAAAATAAAATAGAAACTGCATATGGAATGCATATGTACACTTTAGTGTCATTACATGCTTGAGACTGGTATCTGCACACCTGGACATTTAAGCCTCCGAACCCAAACATCTGTGCCGGGTCCACCTGCCAAGCACCTGTCTTGCTATTTCAATGCCATTTGATTGCTTGACATGTAGAGCTCTTGTGGAGTAATGAGTGAATTTTCATTGTACGCGATTGAAAACAGGTGTTCGGATGCTGTGTAATTTTAGGGATGAATAGTTCAGTTTTGTGCTTGCGAGGGGAAGCCTTTCCCTACAGACATTCAATCTGGTCGTTAAGGTGTGAGGGCTGTTTTATAGGTAGATAGTTCACTGTTTTGCATACATTACTATGATAATCGGAATTGGCACCATATGACAATTGAATTCATCAGACATTTAGGTTGTTTTTATTTTGCATGGATCTTGTTTTTACCCTTTTTTTTCTTTTCTTAAGTTGTTTAAAGCAAGTTACATTTTGTGTGTTTGTGTTTTAATTTTTCAGGATCATTTATTGTTCGTTTAAAGGGCAGGTCTAGTCCCTCCGTTTAAATCTTTACTAAGGGCTAAGCCACACTGCTGCGTTTTTTTTTTTTTGCGTTTGCGCTTGCGATTGCAATTGCGTTTTTAAAAAAATCATTGAAAACGCAGCAACGCAAAAACACAGCAAGTTTTTCGGTGCGTTGCGATTGCGTTTTGCGTTCTGCATTTTTAATCGCAATGCATGCGTTTTCCTATACTTATTGAAGAAATCGCAAGCGCAAAAAAATCACACATGAAATCGCATGCGGCCACACTGCAACGCAAACGCAAATGCAATCGCAATCGCATGCGATTTCATGTGCGATTTATTTGCGTTTGCGCTTGCGATTTCTTAAATAAGTATAGAAAAACGCATGCGATTGCGATTAAAAATGCAGAACGCAAAACACAAGCGCAAAAAAACGCAGCAAGCAGTGTGGCCTAGCCCAACTTTCCCAGCCCAAACCAGAGGCTGTTAATTTTACATATCTCTCCGTGGTCTTTCCTTCTGGGTTTGCAGCTGCCCTGTCAGTCATGGCTATGATCGTCACATGGGGGCCAATGACTTACTGCTGCACGGAGGCTAACAGGGCTATACCAGAGCCTTTATCGGCTAGTTGTGTCTTAAAGTCACGTTAACCAATGTACCAAGCGTTAACGTGACTTTAAGACACAACTAATGGCAGTTGCGACGTTACTCAAAAACTGTGTAGCGCAACTACCGTAACCAATGTCCTGACCCATTAAAGGCACGTTTAGACATAATCTCTAACGTTAGTAGATAGCCGGCGTTAAAGATTTGCAGAAGGCAAACTCCATCACAATGCACTGAAAGCCACTATTGGCTCGGTGCATTGCCTAAAGGGGGCAAGCGTCTCTCGGTACATAGCCTGTTAGATTGGAATGACAAGTGCCAGAAGAAAGATTAAAGTAAAAGGAGCTTCGGCAGGACCTTCAGGGGAGGTAAGTCAATAAAGCAATCTTTTGTTGCTATAGAAGCTAATATACATTAGTAGAGATGGATGAACTTTATGAGTTCGGACGAACGAACTATTCGAACTAGGTGTGTTCAAACTAGTTCATTTTTCCAGACTCGTGGATGTATTTTGGATAATTATCGAATTTACTGGCCCTCGTTTTAGGTAACCTCGAATGTATGGGTCGTTTTCGGTAACCCTCGAATGTATCGTTCACTAACCCTTGAAAGTATTGTTCGTTTTCGGTAACCCTCAAATTTATGGTCTATTTTCAGTAACCCTCGAATTGCCCGTAACCCTCGAAAAGTAGCTTGCGCAAAACCCGACAAGCCCGCTCGTGTTTAAGTGATAGTGACATGTTCCCCAGACCATTTCCCAGGTGCCACAGCCATTACAGTAAGTTACCATTGTTAGTTTAGCTGTAAATCACTCTGACTTTTTGAACTATCACTCCTCATTGACTTTAATGGGTCCGAATTCGAACTTTTAAACTTTTACTGAAGTTTGAAAGTTCGAAAATGGACCAAACTTATACAGTTCGGCCATCTCTAACATTAGTTTGTACCCTATCAAACGGGGCAGGCACAGGGCCTGAACTTACTGCCTAAACACATAACTATACCTATTGCAATGATTGATGGTACATTGACTATAAGAAAGTGTTTTTTTATAGGGGTGAACATGCCCTGCCTGGAATAATGATGTGAAACCATCACGTGGAATTGTGGTATTAACATGTAGCATGTTACCTATGTTAGAAAGCAACAAAGAAAAAACACAAGGGGAAGAGTAACAACAGAAAAATCTTCTTCATCGTCTGCACAACATTAACTGGGATCTGGATTTGTATGTTTTATGGGCTCAGCAATGTTCAGCAAGGAATCGTCTCCAAATAATAACATTTAGTTTGGCTTCTATCCCCCCCACCTTCCTTTTCACACATGAATTAAAATTACAAATAATTTATCTTGTTAATGCAAAATAAATAAGACACAGCAGCTGAGCTGTTACATAGATTTGTATTGTCTAGAGAATGCTAAAAGTTAATTCCAAAAATGGCTGCGGTGCAAGATTTAGTGCAGCTGTATTGGGACGTCAACGATTGCTCGCGCTCAACTAGGTGTCCTGTTGTGTACGATCGATGTTTGCGGCATCGTTGCACTTTCTGTAGAATTCACTTCCCTCTTACAGTATATACCTATATATCAGTATATACCTATATATCAGTATATACCTATATATCAGTATACATCTATATATCAGTATACACCTATATATCAGTATATATCTATATATCAGTATACACCTATATATCAATATACACCTATATATCAGTATATACCTATATATCAGTATACCCTATAGTATCAGTATATATCTATAAATCATGATACCTATATATCAGTATATATCTATTATCATATATATCAGATATCCTAATATCATATATATCTATAATTAGATATAGATATATATCAATACCTATATCAGTAATACTTAGATTCTATATATAGATCTATATATCATTATATATCCTATATATCAGTATAATCATATATCGTATCACTATAGTATATATCTATATATCATATACATCTATATATCAGATTATATATCTATATATCAGTATATATCCTATAAATCAGTAGATACCTAGATCATCAGTATACATCTATATATCAGACATATATATCTATATATCTAATATACACCTTATATATCAGTATATATCTATAAATCAAGTAGATAATACCTATCATGCAGTATCTATAACTATATATCAGGTATATGTATATATATCAGTATATACCTATATATCAGTATACATACTATATATCAGTATATATCTATATATCAGTATATACCTAATAAGCAGTTATACATCATAATCAGTTATATATTCTAATATATCAATATACACCTATATATCAGTATATTATCATATGATCAGTATTACCTATATATCAGTATATACATCTATATATCAGTATATACTTATATATCAATATACACCTATATTCAGTTATATCTATAAATCAGTAGATACCTATATATCAGTATATACCTATATATCAGTATATATCTATATATCAGTATATGATACCTATTATATCAGTATATATCTATATATCATGTATATACCATATATATATAGTATATATATATATATATATATATATCTATATACTATATCCTATATATCCGTATATATCAGTATATATCATATAATACAGTATACCTATATATCAGTATCATATCTATACCCTACACCTATATATCAGTATATTTATCTATCAGTATATACCTAATATATACCCCCTGATCCACTGCTATTCTAAGCAGCACGCCTTAGTAGCTTTCCCACCTAACATAGCTACGGGTTGGACCATTATGTCGGTGACCGACTTGATGTATTGCATTACCACTGCTGAGTCATATCCCTTATGTGAATGCCCATGTCCGTCAAGCTATCGCCAGTACTACCAGTACCGCATAATATCGTGCACTCCTAGTTACCCCCCCTTTATGATCACCTACGCTGTTATCGAATCCCCCTAGTCACCCAGTCGTTTGAACGATTCTTTAAATAATCTGGGTTGTGTAGTAAATAATATCCCCACTCTGTACATAGTATGTATAGAATGGAGATTAATGAACTACCAGGATTCCGTGGAACTTGCTGAAAATTCGAATTGTTCCATTTTTGCCCCCTCAGTTTCAACTATATCTTTCAACTTTAAGTTTGACTTTTGACTTTTAATCTCGATTTTTGAATTTTTCAACTGAGATTTCCGAATTTAACTTTTAGAATTTTTGATAAGTTTTGAATTTTGGAATTCTGAAAACTTTATTGAATCCGACAGTTCCAGGAATTAGAACCAACACCCATTTTGAAGGCTGGCGATTGTAAACAAATATTGTTAGATCCAGCATAACAAAATGTTACATTCTACCATCCCTGGTATATAGTATATATACTGAATAGGGTATTTAGTTGACCCTTGTATCATGACTTCTGTTGGAACTTTATAAAGATATAGGTATATTCCCTGTAGCAATACATGTGTACTACAGGATATACTAACTGAGTTCAATATTTGACCATTAGTATTGCTACCTATTACTGTTTGGGTGTTCTATTATGTTGTGTATTTCCTTTTAACCTAAATAACTGATTGTACAGATATTGCTCATACATCCTTTTTTTTTAAATATTGGCTAGGTTATTTGTCCTGTGTTATCACATGCTAATATTGTCAGAATTATTACATTTGTACAGTACATCTAAGTTATGGGATACACCAATCTTCTTAGCACAGTACAGGACAGAATTTAGATGTTCCCCTAGGGCATAATCCATTTACAAACTCTGTCAAGAATGGACCCACGTTAGAATGAAACTGTATCTGTAGTTCTATTAGATTTCATTGTTATCCAAGTCCAGGTAGAGTTTAGTTATTGGAGCTGAAAAAGAAACCTCTAGCCAAACATTGTTATAGTGCAGTCTCCATTTTAAATGATCCATTACTAAGTCAGTTGAATATTGACTTTTTTTTCAGACAATAGACCACACGGGATCAAAACATTCATTATATAATACCTACCTTTAAAAATAAACTCAACCAAAAACCTTCCAATTAGGTCAAAAGGATTTGTGTACCACCATTTGTTGTCTTTAAGATGATAGCATGAGAGGTACGGATACATACATAATAGACACTTAATAAAACCATTATAGCCTGGAGAAAATGCTGGGACTCTAATGACTTAAGAGATTTTCAGATCTTCTCAACAAATGAGGTTGACTTTGTAATGTGCACTCAAAACTCAACGTTAACTGTTATTCCACAATTATGGATATATAGTTAAAAAGTACATAGTTTACCTTTCAATCACACAATTTCATTTTGCAAAGTCATCTCCAGATATAGCTTCTTTGTAGCTGCAGAGGTTACCATCTGTCACACAGGTTACAGGACTTGAACAGCAAGTATTTCTTAGCCATTTGGAAACTGCTGAGTTTGGAGTTTGTATATACCAACAGAGGTAAATGTCTTTACAGCTGTCTGCATGTTCATTGGACTGGAAAGATATGAAAGAATATGCATCCTGCCCTGACGTATGTTATTTTTAACAGATATTGAATATGAGTACAATAACCTCAATGTATAGTTGTTTCATTGCAAGGGTTTGTTATATTTGCAAAGAAAGAAAATATACTTCACACTTTTTGTAGGGTTTGCTCCTCAGTAATAAAAAAGTCCTGGGATCATTTGCCACTGAGTTCTTCAAAATCCTAGTGAATTTTGGTGACACATTTGAAATTTGACGATATGATTTCATTTTGTAACAAAAAATGTAAATTTTCATCAAGGAAAAGAGATATTGTTAAATTTGTTGCTTCTGTTTTTGTGCCAAAATTTCATCAATTTTTGTGATGAAATTTTCATCTGTTCGGAATTTTAGAAAACCGAGATTTGTTAAAGGAAAACTCTAACCCGTAATAAAATGTTTTAGAAGAACTAGCAGTTGTACCGGTGTTGCCTGTGTACACTTATAGGTAAAGTGTACATGTGTCTTTGGCTTAGATGGAGAGAAGGGGGGGGAAAGTGCACAGTTGGCAATGTACCTCATGTATGTAATAGTTGTGAGGTGAGGAGGTGAAATTGCCTGAGGGAACGTATAGCACATATATTTTAGCAAAACTTTATATATTTAACGTTATCAGTTTTCACAACTTGTGGTGAAACCTACTCGTAAACAGCTACCTATATTGGCCTTGGGAAAAACATGTTGATGCAACTAAATTTTTTGGTCTCTGCAAGCAAGTGTGTGCAGAGCTCTTTGTCTGTGATGTTAAGCTCGGGATTCATTTGTCTGTAAGGTTGTGTGTGTTTTATTTAAGCGTGCTCTATTTTTTTCACATTAGTTAGCAAAATGGGATTTGTTTATGTGACACTTTATCCTTGCACAAGGAACCACTTTTATTGACTATTAGATCCCAAATATTAAAGTTACTTCCGGTCCGAATTGAAAGTGCCATGATGTCTTTGTCTGTGAAGTGTGTTGAAATGTGGGGCAGTTGTGGTGTCTGGTGCTTAAGTCCAGGTAAGCAAGTAATTCCCATGTAGTCCATACACTAACCGTCCAGTTCGAGTAGATGGATGGGGGCATGTCTGTGATGTTGTGGTCTCCAGGAGGCATGGATGTGACATAAAGTGTAGTGTTTGCAAATTTGGGGGCATGGCCATGCTGTTTGAAAGTGTGGGCTTAGATGTGCCATTTGGGGAAGTAGGTATGATGTCTTGGGCATGGGTGTCAAGTTTGGGGGGATAACATGGTGTTTGGGGTGTACTGTGATGTAGGGACATGGACATAGTGTTTGTGGACGTGGGCATGTTTGAAGGCCGTGAGACGTGATGTATGGGGATGGGCAGTAATGTTTGTTTTTTGGGGGTGACCACAATATCTGGGGGCACAGTGTTAGGGGCATGGTTGGTAATGTTTGGGGGGCATGGAATTTATCTTTGGGGATGTAAGCCTGGATGGTTGGGATGAATTGTGGCCATAAAAACACATTTGGGGGCCTGGTTGTGATTTCTAGGGGTTGTGCAGTTTCTTTGAAGGCATAGCCTTGATGGTTGGCGTATGGGCATGACTGTGATGTTTGGTGACGGCTGTGCCTTTGGGGGCATGGCCATGAGCCTTGGGGTCATTTCCATTGATACAGCACATTCCAGGAGGCTCTGCTTTAACTTCTTAGCATGACAATAACCTCAAATCACCAATAGTAACTAGTCTTTCAGGGTTTATATTTGTATATAAATGTCATTCATATCACCAATAGTAAACATAAGTCTCCCAGGGTTTATATTTGTATATAAATGTGATTCATATCACCAATAGTAACATAGTCTTTCCAGGGTTATTATTTGTATATAAATGTGATTCATATCACCCATAGTAAACACAGTCTTTCAGGGTTTATATTTGATATAAATGTGATTCAATCACCAATAGTAACATGTCTTTCCAGGGTTATATTTGTATATAAATGGTCATTCATATCAGCAATAGTAACATGTATTTCCAGGGTTTATATTTTTTATTTAAATGTGTAATTCATATCACCAATAGTTAAACTAGTTAGTCTTCCAGGTTTATATTTTTTATATAAATGTCATTCATATCAGCAAATAGTACATAGTCTTTCCAGGGTTATATTGTATATAAATGTCTTCATACCCAATAGAACATAGTCTTTCCAGGTTTACATTTGTATATAAAACGTCATTCATGTCACCAATAGTAACATAGTCTTTCCAGGGTTTATATTGTATATAATGTTTTTATATCACCAATGTAACATAGTCTTGCAGGGTTTATATTTTTTATAAATGCCATTCATATCAGCAATAGTAACAAAGTCTTTCCAGGGTTTTTTTTTTATATAAAGGCCTTCATATCACCAAATAGAACATAGTCTTTCCAGGGTTACATTTGTATATATAGTCACTATCACCAATAGTAACATAGTCTTCAGGGTTATATTTGTATATAAATGTTATTTATATCCCAGTAGTAAAACCCCGACTTTCCAGGGTATATTTGTATATAAAGTAATTCATATCACAATAGTAACATAGGCTTTCCAGAGTTTATATTGTATAAAATGTGATTCATATCACCAATAGTAACAAGTCTTTCCAGGGTTTTAATTGTTTGGGAAATATAATTATACTATCACCAATAGTAAAATAGTTCTTTCCAGGGTTATATTTGTATATAAATGGGATTCATATCACCAATAGTAAACATAGTCTTTCCAGGGTTTATATTTGTATATAAATATGATTATTATCACCAATAGTAACATAGTTCTTTCCAGGGTTTATATTTGTTATAATGTGATTCATATCACCAATAGTAACATAGTCTTTCCAGGGTTTATATTGTATATAATGTCATTCATATCAAGCAATAGTAACATAGATTTCCAGGGTTTAAATTTTTTATTAAATGTAATTCATATCACCAATAGTAACATAGTCTTTCCAGGGTTTATATTTATATAAATGTTATATTCAGCAATAGTAACATAGTCTTTCCAGGGTTTATATTTGTATATAAATGTCCTTCATATCACCAATAGTAACATAGTCTTTCCAGGGTTTACATTTGTATATAAACGTCATTCATGTCACCAATAGTAACATAGTCTTTCCAGGGTTTATATTTGTATATAAATGTATTATACCACCAATAGTAACAAAGTCTTTCCAGGGTTTATTTTTATATAAATGCATTCATATCAGCAATAGTAACAAAAGTCTTTCCAGGGTTTATATTTTTATATAAATGGCCTTCATATCACCAATAGTAACATAGTCTTTCCAGGGTTTACATTTGTATATATAGTCATTCATATCACCAATAGAACATAGTCTTTCCGGGTTTATATTTGTAATAAATTGATTCATATCACCAATAGAACATAGTCTTTCCAGGGTTTATATGATATAAATATGATTCATATCACCAATAGTAACATAGTCTTTCCAGGGTTTATATGGTATATAAATGTGATTTCATATCACCAATAGTAACATAGTCTTTCCAGGGTTATATTTGTATATAAATGTCATTCATATCACTAATAGTAACACAGTCTTTCCAGGGTTTATATTGTATATAAATGCCATTCATATCACCAATAGTAACATAGTCTTCCAGGGTTATATTTATAAATGTCATTCATATCACCAATAGTAACATAGTCTTTCCAGAGTTTATATTTGAAACCTACCAGGAGCAAATTGTATGTATTACAGACCTTAAGGGAAATGTCTCATTCCCTCTGTTATAGAAGCTGTTGTTCCAGCCACGTTAAGGTATCCCTGTAATGACTTCTGATTATGCAAACTTCATTCAGATCCTGTCCCAGACTGAGGGGGTCCAGACTAGAGGGGGTTGACATTTGCACAAAGTACCATGGGAATTAAGCATGAGAAACCACATTACTGCTTGGATTGTTTTAAAGGTATGCATTAGGTATTCTGGTTAGAAATTTCTAATTACACAGAGAAAATTATTTCAAATTTTAATTGACTACTTCTCCTTTAAATCCCTAACGCGATCATTTGACTTCCCCATAAAAGGTGCTTCCGCATGAATGCTCAGTATGCGATGGTTACAATAAAAAGGCAAACGTAGCAAGCGGCTGGTATTCAGCTGAGCAATCCATACAAGATGGAGAGGAAACAAAGTAGCAAAATAAAATAGAAACTGCATATGGAATGCATATTGTACACTTTAGCTGTCATTACATGCTGAGACTGGTATCTGCCACCTGTACATTTAAGCCTACCGACCAAACATCTGTCCGGGTCCACCTGCCAAGCAACTGTCTTGTATTTCAATGCCATTGATTGCTTGACATGAGAGCCTCTTGTGGAGTAATGAGTGATTTTTACATTGTACACGATGAAAACAGGTGTTCGGATGCTGTGTAATTTTAGGGATGAATAGTATAGTTCAGTTTCTGTGCTTGCGAGGGGAAGCCTTCCCTACAGACATTCAATCTGGTCGTTAAGGTGTGAGGGCTGTTTTATAGGTAGATAGTTCACTGTTTTGCATACATTACTATGATAATCGGAATTGGCACCATATGACAATGAATTCATCAGACATTTAGGTTGTTTTATTTTTGCATGGATCTTTGTTTTTACCCTTTTTTTTCTTTTCTTAAGTTGTTTAAATGCAAGTTACATTTTGTGTGTTTGTGGTTTTAATTTTCGGGTCATTATTGTTCGTTTAAAGGGCAGGTCTAGTCCCTCCGTTAAATCTTTACTAAGGGCTAAGCCACACTGCAGCGTTTTTTTTTTGCGTTTGCGCTTGCATTGCAATTGCGTTTATTAAAAAATCATTAAAACGCAGCAACGCAAAAAAACGCAAGTTTTCGGTGCGTTGCGATTGCGTTTTGCGTTCTGCATTTTTAATCGCAATGCATGCGTTTTTCCATCGCAAGCGCAAAAAAATCACACATGAAATCGCATGCGGGCCACACTGCAACGCAAACGCAAATGCAATTGCAATCGCATGCGATTCATGTGCGATTTATTTGCGTTTGTGCTTGCGATTTTTAAATAAGTATAGAAAAACGCATGCGTTTGCGGTTAAAAAGCAGAACGCAAACGCAAGCGCAAATGCAAAAAAACGCAGCAGTGTGGCCTAGCCCAACTTTCCCAGCCCAAACCCAGAGGGTTATATTTACATATCTCTCCGTGGTCTTTCCTTCTGGGTTGCAGCTGCCCGTCAGTCATGGCTATGATCGTCACATGGGGGCCAATGACTACTGCTGCACTGGAGGCTAACAGGGCTATGTACCAAGAGCCTTTATCGGCTATTGTGTCTTAAAGTCACGTTAACCAATGTACCAAGCGTTAACGTGACTTTAAGACACAAACTAATGGCAGTTGCGACGTTACTCAAAAAATGTGTAGCGCAACTACGGAACCAATGTCCTGACCCATTAAAGGCACGTTTAGACATAATCTCAACGTTAGCAGATAGCCGGCGTTTAAAGATTTGCAGAAGGCAAAACTCCATTCACAATGCACTGAAAGCCACTATTGGCTCGGTGCATTGCCTAAAGGGGGCAAGCGTCTTCGGTACATAGCCCTGTTAGATTGGAATGACAAGTGCCAGAAGAAAGATTAAGTAAAAGGAGCTTCGGGACTCAGGGGACCTTCAGGGAGGGAAGTCATAAAGCAATCTTATTGTTTGCTATAGAAGCTAATTATAATAGTAGAGATGGATGAACTTTATGAGTTCGACGGAACTTGAACTATTCGAACTAGTTCGTGTTCAAACTAGTTCATTTTTCCAGACTCGTGGTATATTTTGGATAATTATCGAATTTACGGCCCTCGTTTTAGGTAACCCTCGAATGTATGGGTCGTTTCGGTAACCCTCGAATGTATGTTCACTAACCCTTGAAGTATTGTTCGTTTTCGGTAACCCTCAAATTTATGGTTCTATTTTCAGTAACCCTCGAATTGCCCGTAACCCTCGAAAAGTAGCTGCGCAAAACCGACAATTGCCCCGCTCGTGTTTAAGTAATAGTGACATGTTCCCCAGACCATTTCCCAGGTGCCACAGCCAATTACAGTAAGTTACCATGTTTGTAGTTAGCTTGTAAATCACTCTGACTTTTTGAACTATCACTCCCATTGACTTTAATGGGTCCGAATTCGAACTTTTAAACTTTTACTGAAGTTTGAAAGTTCGAAAATGACCAAACCTTATACAGTTCGGCCATCTCTACACATTAGTTTTGTACCCCCTATACAAACGGGGCAGGCACAGGCCTGAACTTACTGCTAAACACATAAACTATACCTATTGCAATGATTGATGGGACATTGACTATAAGAAAGTGTTTTTTATAGGGGTGAACATGCCCTGCCTGGAATAATGATGTGAAACCATCACAGTGGAATTGTGTGTATTAACATGTAGCATGTTACCTATGTTAGAAAGTCAACAAAGAAAAACACAAGGGGAAGTAACAACAGAAAAATCTCTTCACGTCTGTACAACATAACTGGGATCTGGATTTGTATGTTTATGGGCTCAGCAATGTTCAGCAAGGAATCGTCTCCAAATAATAACATTTAGTTTGGCTTTCTATCCCCCCCACCTTCCTTTTCCACACATGAATAAAAATTACAAATAATTTATCTTGTTAATGCAAAAATAAATAAGACACAGCAGCTGCGCTGTTACATAGATTTGTATTGTCTAGAGAATGCTAAAAGTGTAATTCCAAAAATGGCTGCGGTGCAAGATTTAGTGCAGCTGTATGGGGACGTCAAATGCTGCTCAGCGCTCAACTAGGGTTCCTGTTGTGTACGATCGATGTTTTCGGCATCGTTGCAATTTCTGTAGAATTCACTTCCCTCTTACAGGTAGACCTAATATCAGTATACACATATTATATCAGATACATCTATATATCAGTATATATCTATATATCAGTATTATCACATCCTATATATCAGTTATACATCTATATATCAGTATATATATATATATCAGTATACACCTATATATCAGTATTATCATATAATCAGTTAAACAATATATCAGTTATACATCTATATATCAGTATATATCTATATATCAGTATATACCTATATATCAGTATACATCTATATATCAGTATATATCTATATATCAATATACACCTATATATCAGTATATATCTATAAATCAGTAGATACCTATATATCAGTATATACCTATAAATCAGTATATGTCTATATATCAGTATATACCTATATATATCAGTATATATCTATAATCATTATATACCTATATATTAGTATATATCTATATATCAGTATATACCTATATATCAGTATATATCTATATACAGATTATACTATATATCAGTATTATTATATATCAGTAATATCTCATATATCCAGTATATACCTATATATCAGTATATATCTATATATCAGTATAAATCTATATATCAGTATATACCTATATATCAGTATATATCTATATATATCAGTATATATCTATATATCAGTATATACCTATATATCAGTAGATGTAGAAGTCGAAGGCACTCTCAGGACTTGTATAAAACGTAACTTTTATTAGTAAACATATTAGCGTTATATCTACGCGTTTCGGCTCATAGCCAAGCCGTCTTCAGGACATGACGCACAATGCAACAAGCAAACATATATACCCTCCCACATCAACACACAGCTTGAAGCAATTAACATGATTAAAAACCCAATAAAAACACTTAAAACTCAAAAGGTGAAGCAGAGCAGGGAGATGTGGGAGGGTATATATGTTTGCTTGTTGCATTGTGCGTCATGTCCTGAAGACGGCTTGGCTATGAGCCGAAACGCGTAGATATAACGCTAATATGTTTACTAATAAAAGTTACGTTTTATACAAGTCCGAGAGTGCCTTCGACTTCTACCACGTCCTGAGATGCCTTCGACTCTAATCTGCATGTTTCTTCCCCGAATTGCACCCGGGCCAACTAATGGGATTGGAGTGCTGACGCTTCGCATTGAGTACCTATAATCAGTATATACCTATATATCAGTATATACCTATATATCAGTATATATCTATAAATCAGTAAATACCTATATATCAGTATATATCAGTATATCAGTATATACCTAATGTCGATAGTACTATCATCAGTATATATCATTATCAGTATATACCATATATCAGTATATATCTATATATCAGTATATATCAGTATATACCTATTACTTATATACATATATATCTATATATCTATATATCAGTTATCTAAACAGTATATATCTATATATCAGTATATACTTATATCAGTATATACCTATTATCAGTATCTATATTCAGTATATAACTAATATCAATTCATTATATATCAGTATATCATATCTCAGTAATATACCTATATATCAGTATATATATACTAATATCAGTAATATACCATATCTCAGTATATATCTATATATCAGTATATACCTATATATCATATATATCTATATACAGTATATACCTATATATCATATATCCTAATATATCAGTATATACCTATATATTAGTATATATCTATATATCAGTATATACCTATATATCAGTATATATCTATATATCAGTATATACCTATATCATAATACTATAACTATAATCCGTATATATCTTTATATCAGTATATACTATTTATCAGTATATATCTATATAATATCAGTATATACCGTATATCAGTATATACCTATATATCATTATATATCCATAATCAGTATTATACCTATATATCAGTATATATCTATATATCAGTATATACTATTTATCAGTATAGATCTATATATCAGTATATACCTGTATATCATATACCTGTATATCATATTCCTATATATCATTAGATATGTATATATCAGTATATATCTATTTATCAGTATTAATTCTATATATCAGTATATACCTGTATATCAGTATATACCTATATATCAGAATACTATATATCAGTGATATCTACCTATATACAGTATAGATCTATATATCGTATAGACCTATAATATCAGTATATACCTATATACAGTATATATCTATATATCATATATATCTATTTATCATTAGATCTATATCAGTATATACCTGTATATCAGTTATACTATATGTCATATATTCTATATATCAGTATTACCTATATATCCGTATATACCTATATATCTTATATGATCTATATATCAGTATATACCTGTTCTTATATACCTATACAGTATATACCTGTCTCAGTATATACCTATATCAGTATATATCCAAATCTTTTATCAGTATACTATCTAATATCAGTATATCTATTTATCAGTATATATCTAATTCAGTATTACCTTATATCGTTATATACCTATATATCAGTATATATCTATATATCAGTATATACCTGTATATCAGTATATACCTATATATCAGTATATACCTGTATATCAGTATATACCTATATATCAGTATATATCCGTATATATCTATATATCAGTATATATCTATATATCAGTATATATCTATTTATCAGTATATATCTATATATCAGTATATACCTGTATATCGGATATACCTATATATCATTATATATCAAGTATACTATCTTCAATTAATGAGCTTCTGTATATTCAGCTATTAAAAACACCACTGAACAACACCACTGAACAACTTTGGGTTGCAATCCTGGTCTCCCTTCAATAGACCTTTCCCTACATATCTACCTCACGCTATTCCCCTCCAATTATTCAACCCGCCTAATCCACCCCCCCCTCCACCATCTGGATACATCCTCTGCAGCCGTTGCACCTAGTGTTAATCCTTTTATATGGTGTAGCTAGCCCCTGCCCACCCTAACCGCCACATTAGTTCTTTAAAAAAAGAAGCGATCATCACTACAGCCCTCTCGTCCACGGCGTCTCCATTGCCGGCAGCCGCGTCTGTGATTGGCTGCCTCTCAGCCTCTCATCACTCTGGATTGCGACTTCAGGAGAGAAGGGCTTGTAAGTATGATTTGGCTTCTTTTTTTAAATGACTATATGGCGGTTAGGGGTAGCAGGGCTAAGCTACACCATATTAAAGTATTTATCCTTAAAAAGGATTTTCACAGTAGCAAGTTCAGTCACAATACTGTTCTCTGTGCATAAACCTCCTCTTAAGCTATCACACTCCTTACAATTCTAATTATTCATCTGATTTTGTAGGCTGGGGTGTATGTCATTAACACATCTTCTGTGTCTTGTGTGTTCTTTCTAGTACGAGAGCTTCATCTACATTGGCAAACAAAAACAAGCCCTCTTCCACCAAGGTAATAAAAAACCAATTTTAAGCAGTAACTCAGTATTTTGTTGAATTCTGGAGTGGGTGTCTGTTCTGTTAATGCTGAACCTGATTGGAGAGTGTTGTCTGTACTTAATTGCTTATTGCTGAACTGATTGGAGAGTGTGTGTCGTTCTGTTATTTTTCTTTAATTGCTGAACCTGATTGGAGAGTGTGTGTCTGTATCTGTTAATAATTGCTGAACCTGGTTGGAGAGTGTGGTCGTATCTGTTAATTGCTTTAATTGCTGAACCAGATCGGAGAGTGTGTGTCTGTATCGTTAATTCTGAACCTGATTGGAGAGTGTGTGTCTGATCTGTTTATGGCTGAACCTGATTGGAGAGTGTGTGTCTGTACTGTTAATTGTTGAACCTTATGGAGAGTGTGTGTCTGTATCTGTTTATTGCTGAAGCTGATTGGAGAGTGTGTGTCTGTATCTGTTAATTGCTGAACGTGATTGGAGAGATGTGTGTCTGTACTGTTATTGCTGAACATGATTGGAGAGTGTTGTCTGTATCTGTTTTATTGCTGAACCTGATTGGGAGTGTGTATCAATCTGTTTATTGCCGAACGTGATTGGAGAGTGTGTGTCTTGCTGTTTATGCTGAACCTGATTGGAGAGTGTGTTCTGTATCTGTTAATGCTGAACCTGATTGGAGAGTGTGTGTCTGTATCTGTTAATTGCTGAACCTGATTGGAGAGTGTGTGTGCCTGTATCTGTTTATTGCTGAACCTGATTGAGAGTGTGCGTCTGTATCTGTTTTGCTGAACCTATTGGAGAGTGTGTGTCGTATCTGTTAATTGCTGAACCTGATTGAGATGTGCGTCTGTATCGTTTCTGAACTGATGAGGTGGTGTCGTATCTGTTTATTGCTGAACCTGATGGAGAGTGTGTGTCTGTGTTTAGGATAGGTAGGTCATGGCCGTATTTTAAGTGTGGCTGCTTGTCAGGTCCAGAATTTTGAGTGAGCGAACACATGCACAGGGTATATACCTGAGGGGTGCCACTGGCACTGTTAGTGGGTTGCCTGTTCATTACCACATTGTCCATGTAGGGTAATAGGGTGTCCGCTCCCTTTAGGCCACCTCTCTGCCAACATTCAAAATTTCAAGTGACAAAAGTAGGATTGTCTTTATATATCAGATAGTCCATACACACTAATCCCCCTGTGGGTGCAAAAAGTCCAATATCCCTACTTCACAGGGAACCAGGCAATCAAATAGAAACAAGGTGACTGCACTCCAAAGTTGAACGTTTTATTACACAAACATCAAACGCAATACAACGTTTCGAGGGTAACATCAAACAGCAATACACCGTTTCGAGGTAACACCCCCTTCATCAGTTTCGTTCTGTTCTCGGATTCCGGTCTCGGGAAAATGCCAAGATCCGAAAATCCAAACCAGTACAAATGTTTGATAATTTCGAATGTACGGAGCTATTTTCATGGATTTTCGAATACATTCTCCATACATTCTCCATACATTCTCCATACATTCGAAAATATTGAAAATTTGTTCTTTAGTCCGAATCCGGCAATCTGTCCGGATTCAGACAGATCATTGGATTTCGGAACTGAGGAGTTCCGTGTCGGATCCGGGTTTTGTGCCGGTCCCCGGATCCCATCTCTATTTATGTCATCCAACAGATTCTTAATCGGCTTAAAGGGCATGTTCACTGCCATATAAAAAAATTATATATAAATATAGTGAAATCACCCCCTATAACACAAAACTACATTGGTTAGAAAGCTGACAGATGTAGGGCTAATCTGTTATGCCTAAATGATGCTCAGCCCCTTTCTTCTGCCTCCCAAGTTTCCCCACCTCCTCTTCAAGCTCCCCAAGATTTTTACAAGCTTTAACATGCTCAGAAGAAGCTAAGGGATAGCATCAGTCTGGCTGTGATGTCATGGTTACATCCATGACTGACGCTACTAACTGGAGGAACGTTGGAAGCAGAAAAGAGAGGAAGAACAGGAAGCAGAAGAGAGGTGACAACATCATAGCATTTCAGGTTAGTCTTACATCTCACAGTTTTGGGGGGTACCTTTATCCAATTTTTTATTATTTCATACCTTGTCCTTTAAGGTATGGTCTCTCCATCTAAAATGGTAATCCTCCTATGTTGAAGCTGTTGCTTGTTGATTTAGTGCTATGCTTCAAGTCAGTGTCATGGTGAAGGTTGAGTTCCTTTTTATCTCCTAGCAGACCTTGAAGTTTTTTTGACAAATCCACTGATACTTGGAGCTTCACTGCATGACGCTGTCTTTACCATACACAATCTTTATTGTGCTCCATGCATTGGCATAACTAAGAATCACTGGTCCCCCCTCCCTGCATCATCTACAGTGGTTTTCTCGATGAGGCTGTATCTGTCATAGGAAAGTAGAAGGATGGGTCCCCTGAAGTCGCAAGGTCTGCTCCCTAGTAGTTTTATGCCCCTGGCTCCATGGAATGTTTAATAGTTTAGATACATTTTATATTTCTGTCCAAATTGATACTTTCAATGACCATGGCTTTAGGGTATGGGTCAATTAATCCTACAGGAACAGCCCAAACTTTATCTGAGCTCAATCTGTCAGCATTGTGCTTACTATTAGAGATGAGTATGATTATCAAAGGTGGGAAACCGATTCACTGATTTCTTCTTTCCTTTTTTTGCACATAACTTTTTCCTTCTTTTTTATCAAACAAATAACCTGATGCAGGATGTGGAGAATTTTCATACCCACTTTATATGGCCTGTGTTTTTCTTATCTGACTAGGAACTTTCTCCATTCATTTAACTGGAGAGACGGCCTTAAAGCTGCAGGTGCCAGATACAAAGCAATCTCTGGTTGTATATATGTATCAGTGCACTAGGGTTACTGCTGGCCCAGTAATCTGGTCTAGTAGATATCTGCCCAGTCTCCAGTTGAACAGGTGTCAGCAAGACTTCAACTCTGAATTACTGGCCTCTCTCCTGTTCATACTTCCAGTAATTCGAGCTTTTCTCTGCGTCTAATGATTCTTTTTCTGTTTTATTGTGATCTAATAAATCCTTTCATTGATGGATAAACACAGCAGTAGAGGGAAACCTAGAACCACAGACAGAAACAATACTCGTACATGTAATGTCATTAAGAGATTCCCTACAATTGATCTTGTGTATAGACTAATAATATAGGTAAAAATGTACAAATGTACATAGTTTAATGTTTTAACTTGGGGTTCTAGGAGCCCAAGCTTGTTAAAGGGTATCTCCACTCCCAGCACAGACCTTGTCTTCTATGCGCATGCGCGATCTATGCGCTTAGAAGACAAGGTCCGTCGGGACCTGTCAGACTATCCGGGGGAGCGACGAGCGGGTAAGTTTCCTAACTTCTCACCAGTCTATGCTTGTTCTATTGAAAAACGGAAGGTAAGGCACAGCTCCTTACCTCCCATTCTTCAATAGAACTGGATTCCCAAACCTTGAAAGTATGAGTGGAGATACCCTTTAAAAGTTAGTGAAGAGTCAAAGATAATCTTAACTTCGTTTCCACCTCTACCTTAAATCACAGGTCTAGAGGAAAGGAATCTGCATGTAGCTACAGGATTGCATCCTAAACCTCTACTTAGCTAATGGGCTTTTCCATTAGGAATAGTTTTTTTCATAAGAATAGTTCACTACCAAAGTGAACTATCCTTTAATGCATGGATTGAAGACTGGGAGGATAAGGAGCTATGTCTTACCTCTCGTTCTTCAATCAGTGCAAGTGGAGCCAAGAACGAACTTCAGCAGCACTGACAGGTCCCGACTGCTTCCTGGGTTCGTACAGTTATAGTGTGCATGCAGGATAATGAGCACTGTAGTTAAACAGAACCCGGAAGCGGTCGGGAAATTTCAGTGCTGCTGCAGAGGATCAAGTAACAGGTAAGTTTGCTCTAAGTTTGTTCCTGGCTTCACTTGCATTGATTAAAGAACGGGAGTAAGCATAGCTCCTTATCCTCCAGTCTTCAATCAACGTATTAAAGGAATATTTACTTTGGTAGTTAACTATTCCTTTAACTCCCAATAGTGGACAAGGACGTAGAAAAATTACTTCTCCTCTCCCCACCTACTTTACATAAGTCAAGAATAGGTCAAAAACAAGATTTCTTCTAGCAAATAAACTGCTGGATGTTGGGCCAAACTAACCTCTGTGGGGTTGAATATCTGTGCATTAGTCAGTTGAAGATTTGTTGCAGAAGGGACAGAAGGACTTTATTTAACTCATTCGGATACCACAGTTGCCCTTTATGAGCTTTTCTTCTCATCTGCTTTAGCTTTGTGTTGAATTTTATTTGGCATCTGAGCTGGATTCCTGTGATTTCAGGTACCACACACTGAGAAGGAAACGCTTTAACAATGGAAAGTATCTGGGTATTTAAGTCAAGGAGTAAATGAAAACATGTTTAAAATCTTCTACAAAAGAAAAGCAATATCTTTATTGAAGTATCCCAACAAATGTACAAAGAACAAATTACTAGGGACTGTACAAGATAATAAACTCGTTTTATTCTTATCAGCATAACAATTCAGGTACAGGCGTGTCTTGTGGCTTAATCATAATGGTAATCTCTTAGTAATAAGGTTTTATCATTTCCCATATTACATCATTTGTTAAGTGGCACTTTTTTATCCATAAAATGCTTAAAGGGCATTCCTCACCCAGAAATAGACTTACCCACCAATAGGTACCAGATCGGCAGCCGTGTCTCTAACATAGTATAATATTGAGGTTGAATAAACATGTGTCTATTAGTGCCAACCTTTTCACCCTCCTTTTACCCTACTAACAGTTGATCCAGGGAAGGCAAAAAAAATTAAAACAGCTAAAAAAGGGAACAAATTCCTGACTCCAAATGGAACGGAAAGTATCCCTGGATCAACCAAACTGCACATATGAATTATACTAGTAATTCTCAATATTTTTTCATTTTAGAAACTTATCCAGCCCACTTTAAGCTATTCAATGAACTTGCCATTACACATCGCTGGAAGAAACCTTTCCTAACCCGAAACTTCTTTTCTTCCAATTAAAGGATGTCCACCCCCAAAACTATAATTCCCCCCACCACTGGCCCCACTCTGTAGTAAATAAAAACCCTAACCTCACATCCCAGCTCCAATGGTTTCTCCTTTAGTCCCCCCCCCAAAATTCAAAAAACTCCCATCAGGAGATAGCAGATTCCATATAGACTCTGCCTCCTGTCTCCCCTCCGGGAGAAGTTGGCATGTGCACGCAGCATTCTCCGCCATCCCCTCCCTCCCTCTCCTCCCTCTCCCTCCCTCTCACCCCCGTTTGGACTCCCACCCCTACAACCATTTTAATAGTGAAGGCTAGTCCCCAGCCCCAAACACTGATTTTAATAAGAAAACTTCCTGATCTTTACTTACCTCCCCCCCGCCACAAATCACCGGCAGTCGTGCCGGTGATGTGGCTGCCTCTCAGCCTTCACAGAACGCATTTTCGCGCAAGCATAGGGCCAGCAGTGCGGCGGAGGAAAGAGGAAGGAAGTATGTGTTTGGGAAGTTTCTTACATAAAAACTATAGTGGTTGGGTGCTGGTGGCTTAAGCCCTACACTATATAAAAATTAAAAGAAGGCTTCACTCTTTAAAAAGGATGTCCACAGTCCTCTGAATACTGATTAGTAAAGAATGCACCAGAGAGTTTTTATGTGGCCCATTAATTAAGTGATCATATCCCCACGCAAATGTGCTTCTCTAATGTAACAGCCCTAACTTGTCTAATCTGCCTGCATAGTCAAGACTCTCCATTCCCTTTATTATTTTAGTTGCCCTTCTCTGAACTGCTTCCATTTCCATGTTCTCTTTTGTATATTGGATTCCAGAACTGCACTGCATATTCCAAATGAGGTCTTACCAGAGCCTTGTAAGAAGGAGTATAATTTTTTTTTTCTCTTGAATCATTTCCTCCTCTTTATACAACAATATCTTGCTAGCTCTAGACGTTGCTGCCTGGCATTGTTTGCTACAGCTAAGTCTGTTATCTACCAGAACCCCCACATCTTTTTCCAGTCGAGAACAGAGTTTTTATGGTGTGGGTGGCACAGGATTGTTAAACCCTAAATATGCATCCACTTACATTTATCAACATTGAATCTCATCTTGCCATTCTGCTGCCTATTTTGATCTATCTAGTCTGTTTGCAGCACTTGCACATCATTTGAAGTTTTAAAGCTCTGCATAGTTTAGTGTCTCAGCAAACCACAGAGACCTTGCTCTCAATGCCCCTTCTAAGTCATTCATAACAGATTAAAAAGAACGGCCAAGTACAGAACCATGAGGCACTCCACCTATACTTTAGCCCACATAGATGTAGCTCCATTAACCACCAATCTTTGTTTGCAATCCAATAACCAGTTCTCTTACCATGTACAATTTTTTTTTCTAGGCCAAGAGCCTCAGTTTATACTTTATTCGCCTATGAGCACAGTATCAAAAGCTTTAGCAAATCCAAGTATACGCATCCACTGCTATGCCAGAGTCTAAATTCCTACTCACTTCTTCAAAAACCAATTAATTTGTCTGGCACAATCTATTTCTATTAAATCCATGCTGACTACTACTAATAACATCAGTTCTGGAGACAAGTCTGTGATTGGTTTGAGAAAATTCACATGGTTTAGAGATAGAAAATAAAATGACAGTATTGCTTTGGGAATGTTGATGGTAAGACAATGTACCAATGGAACATGCTTCCTTTAGTCTTATGACTGCAGAGGTAACAAAATTCTTAAAAATCCTGCCCTTGACAGTAAGGGAAATACCTAAAAGTAGCCCGGCATGTAAATGAAAGATGGGACACCCAGGTTTTTTGACATTTGTCTTATGTACTCTTGTATTCATGTGATTTCCATTGTGATTAATCTGGGTTCATTTAGACTTTGCTAATGCTCCACAGTTCAGATATTGTTGGATTACATGGCGGTAGTGATGATTCGAACTTGAACACGACCCCAAGTTGGGGTTGAACTTTATGAGTTTGTATGAACTCTGAAATATAGAACTAGTTCGGTTTCTGGAACTCGCTGACTTATTTTTGATATTATCAAAAATGCATACATATCGAATAGGTGACCCTCGAAGTAGCTTCAAATTGAGTAACCCTCGACTTAGCGTTCAATTGATAACCCTCAAATGTATCCTTCGATTTTTGTAACCCTCACATGTGAGGTTCAAATTCGGTAACCACAAAAATATCAAACATATTCTAAGGGGGGATTAAATAATACAATATTATATAAACCATAAATGCAGTGGCTGTTATGTTTAAAGATAAACACTCACTAAACTGAGCATGGTAATGGGTGCCTTTCACACGTACAATACAACTAACTCCCACAAAGCAGACCCTGGCGCACACCGGAAAGAAAACACAGACCAAGTCTTCATCAATCAAACGGGGAAAAAATTTACTTAATAGCTTGAACACATCATGGCACTCCTGACGCGTTTCGAGCTTGCTGTTGTTAGCCATAGGGGTGGTGTCCATATTAACCACATTGCTCTTTAAAGTTGAACATTACCCACAATGCAATTCATCAATTAAAGTGACATTTAAACAAAAATGACCATCTCCTAATTTTAAATGCCATGGTACAAAAGTCATCATTACATTACAAAACATATAAATACAGCATTATAAAAACCTAGAAATATAAAATGCCGTCCTGTTCAAATAATAATATATATGACCACTCTAAGTGATGTGTATAAAAAATATTTACAATCAGTCAATATCATTTATTTTGGTCAGTGAAATTTCATATAGTGATCAGTGATACAAATAATTTCATAAATCATAAAAAAGATCAACCTATTTACCAGGGATATAGATACCAAGTAACTCTATAGATTGTTAGACATTTAATTCAGATCTAAACTCCTAGTGAGCTACTGATCCAGGTTTACATATGAGAATCCTAAATGTGCATGAAGCCAAGTTGTTTCCTTGCAATTTTCCTTGTGATTTCATTAACCTGCGAATGAGCGTTTGGTACCCTCAAATTGCCATAACCCTCTAATAACATTAGATTTTGTTAACCCTCGAATGTATCATCGATAACCCTCGAATGTATCTTTAGTAACCTCATAACCTCAAATGTAGCATGCAGAACCCCAACACTAGCCCGATCATGAGGAAAGCTAGTGTTTAAATAAGTTTTGGTGATATGCTTCCCCAGACCATTTCCCAGGTATCAGAGCCATTACAGTAAGTTACCAATTCTAGTTCATCACCGCAATTAACTAGAACTGTTTTGACTCTACTTTTCCCCATTTACTTTAATGGTTTTGTTTTCGAACTCTGAACCTTTACTGAAGGTTGCAAGTTCGAAAATGAACCGAACTCAGGAAATCCGGTCATCTCACATGGCAGTTACACATGTGTATTTTCATTGCAATATCGTCACTCACAACTTATGTTCTCTACAGTACAGATTACAAAGAAAAAAACTTGTTTTAGAATATGTTCAGTTGGGTGTTGTAGGTTGCAGAAATTCTATAACATCCGAATGCTTGTCCTACAGGAGATCTTTTCCAGTGACCTGCATTAGAACATTTCCTTTCTTTTTATTGCAGTGTTAAGTGGTGTTTGTTCCAAAGCCCTGGATATTCTGATTTCCTCCTTAATTCTAGCAACGCACAGATTTAACCAGCTGTTTTTCATCTACTGTACACTTCTTCTATTTACATGGGAATCTAGGTAATGCGTATTAGAGTATTTTAACTCTAAGGCTCTTTAGGAAACTAAAGGTTGTGCGAGATAAACAGAACACATTAAACAAATAACACAAACACAAGTGTTTATTAAATGAAAAGTTAGATTAAATCCATACACTGGATGATTTTTGAATCGATACAAACAATTTGTGTTCTCTTCTAAAAATAGTAGTCCAGTGCCCATCTTGAACCTGATCGAGGGGGCAAGGTGGTGCATTTTGATTGGTTCTTCTGGCATCCATTAAGCCATGTATCACTAGCTTTAAAACAGCAATTTCAGACATTTAAGAGAATAAACTTGATGTATCATATGCTTTTATATCCATTCTGGTTCCTGAGATATAACTTGCTAAAGTCAATAATACTGTATTATATCTTTTGCATTATATCTTCTGTAAATTTGGTCATAGAGTGGATGAGTGAAGCTGGCTAGAGGAACATCGTGGGTATGTACCAGTATATGAGCACCTTAAATGGGTCACCTCACCTGATATTACTGCAGTGCCTTATAATCCCAAAAAACTGAGGGTTAATATTACATTAGCTACACATCTGTTTTGATATTTTCTAAACATACTGAACTGAACTGTTGTAGGGAATATTATAAAAATTGTATGTACTGGGGCTTTCATCTGTACTTTATCAAGGTGGCATTTAAAATTTCAAGTTTTTTTTAGCTTTTTCTGTATTTATTACCCTTGAGTTTCTTTACCAACACTCTGCCATATGGAACAAATTCAAGATGAACACATATTCCAAGTGTAGAAATTAAAATGAAAATAGTTAAAAAGAATGGAGCTTAGTGTCATCATAGATTAAAGCTGGCCAAGGGGTTTACCCTTCATTTATTCTGAGTTTGCACAGATTACTCACTGCCAAAATTTGTCTCTAATTGAAGCACATCATAAAATACATCCTGCTCAACTCCCATTTAAGAAACCTCTTTGCTCTCCAATATTGTTAACTGACCATGGCATCATTGATTCTTCTCTGAATCCTTAAATACTTTCTCTACTATGATGTATAATGTGTAGAGATGGAGCAACTTCCGAAACTTTGGTCCTTTTTCGAACTTCGAATTATATGGAAAGTTTAAAAGTTCGAAAACAGACCCATTAAAGTCAATGGGAGTCAATTAGTGTGAAATTTCTAATGAATACAATAAAAATATTAATGGTAACTTAATATAAATAGCTATGGGACCTGGAAAATGGCCAGGGGAACACTCTTGAATATCCAGACTTTAAAAAATCAGTTTTATATTCTTACACATGGTACTTCGAGCTCCCGCTTCAAACACGATAATTATCCCATAAACAATTCGAACATTCATTAATTATCCCATAACGATTCAAACATTTGATAATTACCCCATAAACGATTCGAACATTCAATAATTATTCCATAAACGATTCAAACATTCAATAATTATCCCATAAACGATTCAAACATGTATAATTACCCCATAAACGATTCGAACATTCAATAATTACCCCATAACTATTCAAACATTCGATAATTATTCATAAACGATTCAAACATTCAATATTATCCTAAACGTTCATAGTTCGAGAAGTCCGAGTCCGTTCAAACTTGATAAGTTCGGCTCAAACTCGAGTTCGAGTTCAAGTTCTAGTCCATCTCTAATAATGTGTAAAAACAGTGGTAAACACTCTAAATCAGCTGTTTGGTGCAATCAATTAGAATGTCTAATTACTCATTTATATAACATTGGTCCCATTACAATCGGCTTTTGATGTGTTAGGCTTACATTAGCTGTTTTTTGGAATGCAGTTTTTTGTTACAGTGAGTGAGATATATTTGCATGTTTTAATATACTTATTGATACACATTTTTTAACTAGGCTTGCACTTTTACACACTTCCTCTGTTTTCTGTATTTCATCTTCTTGCTGTTCCTTTAAATTAAAACTAGATGGTTAGAAAACTCACATTATAACAAGTTGAGACTGTTCTATTTATAGTAGATGACCTGGAAAGAAAACAGCAACTGCAACAGGTATTGGTGAAGGCAGCATGCCAGCTCACTAGAGAAAGAATGGATGAATTCCATAAACGGACCACTTAATAACAGATTAGGTTTAATTTAGCAAAATGTAAGGTTATGTCCGGAGAAATAAAACAATTAGAAATCGTCATGTAATAACTAGAGCCTTGAACTAACTAGAGATGAACCCAGTTTTGAAAAGCAGGCAGAATTTTGAAGTCAGAACTTAGCATGATCGAAAATTCAATGAAATTCCAAAAATTGCGGTTGAAGATGGAAAAAAAAAAACTTAGAAATTAAGCTTCAATTGAGTTTGGATTACCAGATTGTCAGAAGTTCAATAAGTTTAGCAAAACCATTTTCGTACTCTATAGTTCTATCTATTCTAACATTTTCATTCGAGCCTCCTGTAGAAGATCTATTGAGTGATAAAATAACACGACAACTTTATTTTCAAATATCTTTTTTCATTCCCCTAAAAATCACCCAGAAACCCTTGTGCTGGCCACACACATGTGACATCTCTTTTTTAGAGATGGCTGAACTTTCGAAAGTTCAGTCCGTTTTCGAGCTTTCGAACTATATGGAGAGTTCGAAAGTTCGAAACGGACCCATAAAGTCAATGGGAGTCAATAGTTTGAAAACTTCAAATGAAATACAATTAAAATATCAATGGTAACTTAATGTAAAACTGTGGGACCTGGGAAATGGTCTGAGGAACACGTTAGAATATCCAGGACTTCCGAAACTTGATTTTACTCTCACGCACCGCTACTTTCGAGCTCTCACGTTCGAACATTATAATTACCCCTGAACGACTTGTGGATTTGAGAATTCGATATTTACTCGGGGATAGGTATAATAGACATTTTAACCACGGATTCGTTAATTCGATATTTACTCGCGTATTGGTATAATAGACATTTTACTCACGACCTTTGAGATTCAATATTTACTCGCGTATAGGTATAATGATATTTTACTCACGGATTCGAGAACTCAATATTTACACACATATTGGTATAATGACACTTTTATCATGGTCGATGTTCTATTTACCGCGAATTGGTATAATAGCATTTTACTTGCATATACGCATGCCTCGAACGGTCGAACATTCGATAATTATCGAAAGTCCGGAAAATATCGAAAAGCTGGGTCTGGGAAAATCCGAGAAGTCCCGAGTCCGTTCAAACTCAAATAGTTCAGCTCAAACTCTGTTTCGAGTTCTAGTCCATCTCTACTCTTTATTAACCCTTCAGTGACAGCACTTCCTAGAGTATGCTATTAATATTTTCAGTATCAGCAGAGGATTACCTTTAACCCTTTCAGCTGCCAGCAGGTATGTACCGTCTTCCATGTCTCCTCTTTGAATTGTCATTCCTCACCCACTAATTGGAGAGTTGGTTGAAGGAAGAAGAGGCAGGGATAGGAATCTCATGGCTGCTAGTCACAGGGTCACTGTTATAACTGCAGCAGCTTTTACCTGGCATTTAGACTATACTAATTAACTGAGTCTCATCCTCCCCCCCTCCTTTTAGTTTCCAAGTAGAGGGGCTGAGTTCAGGCTCTCTGCTAACTACAATGTTTACAAATTACAGCAGCAGAAAAGAAGAAGCAGATTTAACACAGCAAGTTTAAAGCTGACAGGAGAAACACTGGGCACCCTGGTTTAATATAAGTACCCTAACTTTTTGTCCTAGGTTGGCTTTATGCCTAAAACAGCCCGTTAGCTAATTATTAAAACACTTTATTGGGTTTAGGAACGTCCTCTTCTTATTCTAAAAAGTTATTGTGACTCACCTGTCGTATTGCAGTTTTGCACCCCGGATATATAGTCCTCAAGGACTCATAAACTATATAATTTTAAGAGTTACTCCATTCTAATTACAGCAAAATCCTAGTTTATCATTGACAAATGGTCATGAAAACCACGTGGATAGAGTACAGCAATTGGCCCGTAATGTTGATGGACTATTCACTCCACTCAACAAAAATTATAACCATCAGTGTCTTAGACGTAGCCAATATCCGGGTATAAATTGACTGCACTGCTCACTGTGTGAGATATGGATAATGTACAAATCGGTAGAATTGAACAAAGAGCTTCGTTCGCAAAAAGGAGGAATAAATGTTAGTGCAACAACTGCTCCCTGGGCTGCTCGATTCTCTTTCTTGATCATGTGTATGGAAAAATTTCAAGCCTTTTTTTTTTGAATAGAGAATTTTTGTCATAATTATCTCGTTCTTTTAATCTTTTATTTCCTGGCAACACAACAACAAACTCAATCCACATGTTAAGCAGATGATTATATTAATAACTTAGAAATTACGTCACTTCTAAAGCCTCTCCATCAAATGAATTAAATCCCAGTGTATATACTAGCACATAATAGGTACAGCATTGTTTGCATAAGATTGTGTATTATTGTGGTAGGATTAAGAACATGTATTTATTATAGATAAATAATTGGAGGTGAACTCTGAAGCAATCAATTACTTTTACAGCTCCTGTAGAGCTCTAACTGTTGGTAATAACGTGGAAAAATGTACACATTTAGCATTAGGGATTCTCTTGAATTTAAAACGAATAAAAAAAAAAACTACTCCAGCCGTAGTGGACAAATAAATATATACCCTCGTGTCCATCCGGTGTATTTTGTATATCTGGTCTAAACAAGTTTGTTTACATGTACTATGTATATACACTTAAGTGTCCTTGTGGCCCAAAGCATGCTGTGTAAGAGCATGTAGATCAATGAATCTGTTGTGCTTGCAGATTTGGGATTATTATTATTATATTATTATTATTATTATATTATTATTATTATTATTATTATTATATTATTACTGGTTTAATATGTACTAATAATGGTCAGCTGTACTCATCCAATATAATATCTTTTTTCACAGGTGCCCCAGCCACGCACTTCCTTTGTACTGCGTCTGTATTTCACACAAGAATTGAGTAAACTCCCGGCTCACTGCATTCAAATCAAATTACTTTATTACGACTTTTTCGATGTCACGCAGGACATCTTCATCACACAAACGTTTGTTCTGATGAAGACGTCCTGCGTGACGTCGAAACGTCTACGTCACAGTTCGACATACAATCCGACATTTTCATCGATTGGCTGAAAAATGTTACATTTTCCCGTTCTATCATGCACATTAGATCGTAAAATCGATCGTAATTACGATCAGGAAAGTAATTTTTTAAGTCGATTGGTAACATGATTGTAGTGTTTCCTGAAGTTCCGATTAATGTAATGTAATGTAATCTCACAATGGACGACATTCGACATTATCACAACACAATTGAATGTCGAACAATATTTTAGGGTACATCTTAGTACAATTAACATTGTACATCTATCTCAAAGTTCGGTCTGTTTAGATCATAATTACGATCGTAATAGTGTATGGCCACCTTTGTCTTGCATGTTTATACTTACCGTACTAGAGTTAAACAACAGGCGGCAGGACTCATCTATACTTATTACCTACCCCATATCTCTGGTTTGGGTGGGCAGGGCAAATTATGTCAATATGTGACTGACAAATATGGAAAACCACATAATAACGAAATTTAGAGGGTGAAATTTTTGGCCTCAAATCAATTCATTGTGAATTCTTGATAGGAAAAAAGTATTTTTTGCCATTTTTGGGTTTGACACTAAAATGTTGCCAGTTTTTGTGACAAAATTTATAAGTGTTTGGTTTTATTTTTCAATCACCAAACCAGTTTTGTGATAAAGTACTCTATTCTCTACATTATTCTGTTAATCACATGAACGTGTTAATGAAAACTGTGTAGATTTGACCAATCTGAAAAACATTCTTAATGTGTAGGTCCTCAAACGATTAGTACGACAATCAAACCAGATTGGTAGGAAATCAATAATAATGGCCTCCACATTGTGGGATTCTAGGGTTGATCTGTTAGTCAGTCTGGACCAATTACATGAGACATAATGTTCTTTGTCAGATGACACCGAGCCCTGACTGAGGCGTTGTTTTGGCCAACAAAGCCCCCATATATGGGGCAATTGATAAGAAACATTTGTGCATACACGTTGTGCGTCACGTCTGCGATCACACGTGTGTAACTGCATTAGCCGCTTTCTGCTGGTGCAAAGAACATACATGCAAACCATGTCTATGTACATAAGCTTTGGGCTGTTTGTGCAGATAATACAAAGTTCGCTGTGTGTCCAGCTAATTTAGCTACATTTAGTCCAAAACTATAATTTAACCACATACTGCCCCACTCTGTTCAGTGCTGATTCTTCGTCCATCAGTTTCTGAGGCATGCGCAGTCCCCAAACCCTATCCACCCACCCCTTTTCCCACCATCTAGATCCATCCTCAGCCATCGTTGCACCTAGCATGAAATCATTTGGAGTAAGGTAAGTAACCCCTGCCTGCCCCCAACCACTGCAATATTCTTTAAAAACTCCCAAGATCCATACCTTACACAGCCTTCTCTCCCGCAACGTTCTAGTGATGTCACAACGTCGTGATTGGCTGCCTCTCAGCAATCACAGTGGGCTGAGAACGGCCCCTGCTTGCAAGCAGGAGGCCGATCGATCGCACGGAAAGAAGGCTGTGTAATTAGATTCTGGGTATTTTTTTTAAAAATTGTTTGTGGCAGATGGGGGTGGTTTCCCTACCTTATCCCCAAAGTTTATTTTGGGGGTGGAAATGCTCTATATCACATTTTATTAACATTTTGCATTAGAATACCATGCTGGATAAGTTAAATGTAAACGCTAAATTTGCACATACAAACTTTTATAAAACAAAAAAAATGTAAAAACACTTAAAAACCAATAGGAGGACTATAATATTATGGGTACTTTCACTCTTTCAGGGAAATTCAATAAAATTCTCATTTACCTCATTTACCCAAGCTGCTAATTGCTCCAGGCAAATATCTATGGCTTTCGGTATTTAATACTGGATTGGCTCCTTGTGGTAAATCCCAAAAGGGATTTACCCCAGTGCCACTTTAAACCAGCCAATAGCTGTTCTTAAATTGGGAGTTAAAAGTGGTGCAAATCCTATTAAATACATTGCACCGTTGCAGGGTGTCTTTTCTGAAACTGGTGCAGCCAGTGCAATTATGGAGTTAATCTTGCGCTACCTATTTAATACTGGTTAGCACGAGTTTAACCCCCTATTTTTAGCACACACGTGGCTAATCAGGCCCTTAGTGTCATTAAAAGACCACTAAATGGCTCTCAAACATTTATCAGTATAAGTTTCCATATGTTTAGCAGGGAAAAGTCCATATTAACCACCTCCCATTCTGATTACTATATAGTGTTCGACTTTTCAAAAATTCATTATGTTTACTTGACTTGATTCCCTGCTTGTGCATCTCATAAAACTCCTGCTTTACATTAGTTTGGCAATCGTTTCCTTTACAGTGCAAAGATTTGCACATTTTCAGATCTAACACAACACCAGAAATCTTATATTAAACCCATGCTCGAGGATAGTTTTATTATAGACGTGAACAGGGCAATGGCCCAGGGCCCATCTCCCAAGGGGGTCTGCATAAATAGGCTTAAAAAAATGGTCTAGGGTTTAGGAGGCTTTCAGCACCATGTTTTAATACCCAGGGTACCCTGCCCTGTCCTGCCAATGCTAACCAACACTATTAATTGGCCTGAAATGCTTTTACGTACTTTCAGGTCAAAAATACTCTAGTTTGAGCCATTCATAAAACACAGACATTCCCATTCTTTAACGTTGTAAAACTGGGCTTAAAGAGATCACGGATCTACGTGTTATTTTATTAACTTTTAGAAAATATACCGCAACCTTGTGATATAATGGCTAACATATGATTTCATTTAAGAATAATTGCAGGTCTGTTCTGATGATACGTCTACAAGCTGACATTCAGGAATCCCACCGCTGGTATGGAATGATTGACCGTGTTTAATTTTCGATGTTTCGCCCTTTTAATAGCATGCACCTATCTTAACACTGAACCCTTCCAAAATGTTCTCATTTTGTCATGTATCGGTTGTTTTTATAATGTTTTTCTTATTTGCCAATCCAAACAAACTACAATCAGCACTGATCAAAGCCAACCGTGCTGCCTACCGTACAGTGGATCTGAATACTAATTTATAAATTCCTTTGCTTCCAGGGAGCTAATGGGATCAATTTCATTCTTTTACAGCAACTTAACAGTTCCCCACCCATCTGTGTTTCTTAAACCTGAATCAGATATGAATCTCGTTATTGCAAGGTAGAGCAACTTGTTTAATGATTCTTATCTTGTGTTTAATTGGAATCGGGGGGAGAGGGGGGGCGCCCCTCGTTTCTTATTAGCGTATTTCTAACAGCCAATGGTAAGCCCCGCAGTCGTCGCCCACGCACCTCTGTTTTCTACCGGGAAATGCAATAGGAGAGCAGGGGTTTGCAAGGTCATGAGCACTGGTTTAATGCATCTATCTTTTAAAATAGGGGAAGAGAAGAAGGGACTAGCTTAGATGACAAATTCAGAGGAGCCGGGGGAAGTGGGCATCTACATTGGGGTAGCAGGAGAGCGGCAGAAAGGTAGCATGAATGGGCAGGTAAAGGGCTTGGCAGTTCAGGGGTACCGGGGAATTGTAAGGTTAGATTCAACCATTTGGCTTTCCGGATGGTCTTAGAGAGGCGTCGGTGTGTAAGTGCATAAATGGCATGTTAAGTGATGATGAACATTTTCAGGATGTATGTTTATTAAGCATTAATGGCATATCTAAAACAAATAAAGATTTAAACCATATTTTCCCAGGATGGTGAGAAGCTATATCATACCTAAAATGTGGATCTTATGAAGAGTGGGAGCGGGCTTAAGAGGCTGCAACTCCCTACCCTACAGAGAACACACTGCCTCTCGCTGGCATGGGTGCACGTGTGGCTTTGGCGGCAGAAGGAGGGGTAGGGGAAGCAAGGAGCTAATTTGTGGGGATTGAGAATGGCAAGAGGAAAGGACTTGACTGTGGAGAGAGCTGCATGGAATACTCATGGGGCCAGAATGCGAGCATTAAGGTATAGGGTAGGCTCAGAAAGATGACCATTTGTGATCATGACTAAGGCTGGGTACACATGGGAGGGACAATTTGTCCCAAGCGACCGCTCTGAGGACAAGTGTCCAGGACCGAATTTGCAAACGATCGACAGACCATGCGGCTCCAAGGAACCACACGATCCATCGGATTTTCCCGACACGTCCGATTTGCGTGTTGTCGATCCAAAACGGGGGGAATGGACGATCAATTGTCGGATGGCCGTCCATCCCACCAAGCCAATATTCTAGCCAATTGACCGAAAGTGATGTGATCGGACGGAAATATGGCTGGTTGTACCCAGCCTTAGGTTTTCATCTTGGTGAAAGTTACTTCACAAACAGCAACTTTGCCAAACAAGCATTCATATATTTTGACAGGAGTTAATTAAAAAGTAATTAGCTTTGAGAAGTTTGCAGTGTTTGAGCTCACTTGATCTCCGCCTCCGACGTTCTTGAAAAGTGTTGGTTGACTTGTAACAAGAATTTTTTATAAAAGGAACAGAGATACTTGTGACAAAAATTCTAACACTATTATAAACAGGGAATACTTGCATCCTATCTCTTAAATAATTATAATTTTTGAGGGCGGTTTTAGGGTTAAGTGGTCCTTCACGTTTATATATTTTTGGCAATGTATTCTTTGGAATTTCTTTCTTCGCACTTTTGACCACAAGGTTTAACCAAACCCGTAGATATAACGCTAATATGTTTACTAATAAAAGTTACGTTTTATACAAGTCCTGAGAGTGCCTTCGACTTCTACATCTGCATGTTTCTTCCCCGAAGTGCACCCGGGCCAACTAATGGGATTGGAGTGCTGATCGCTTCGCATTGAGTACCTATATATCAGTATATACCTATATATCAGTATATACCTATATATCAGTATATATCTATAAATCAGTAAATACCTATATATCAGTATATCAGTATATACCTATATGTCAGTATATACCTATACATCAGTATATATCTATTTATCAGTATATACCTATATATCAGTATATATCTATATATCAGTATATATCAGTATATACCTATATATCAGTATATACCTATATATCAGTATATATCTATATATCAGTATATACCTATATATCAGTATATATCTATATATCAGTATATATCTATATATCAGTATACACCTATATATCAGTATATATCTATAAATCAGTAGATACCTATATATCAGTATATACCTATATATCAGTATATTCTATATATCAGTATATCCTATTATATCAGTATTATCTATATAATCATTATATCCTATATATAGTAGATATATATCAGTATATACCTATATATCAGTATATATCTATATATCATTATATACCTATATATCAGTATATACCTATATATCAGTATATATCTATATATCAGTATATACCTATATATCAGTATATATCTATATATATCAGTATATATCTATATATCAGTATATACCTATATATCAGTATATCATCTATATATATCAGTCATATCTATATATCAGTCTATACCTATTATCAGTAGATGTAGAAGTCGAAGCACTCTCAGGACTTGTATAAAACGTAACTTTTATTAAACATATTAGCGTTATACTACGCGTTTCGGCTCATAGCCAAGCCGTCTTCAGGACATGACGCACAATGCAACAAGCAACATATATACCCTCCCACATCAACAACAGCTTGAAGCATTAACATGATTAAAAACCCAAAAAAACACTTAAACTCAAAAGGTGAAGCAGATCAGGGAGATGTGGGAGGGTATATATTGTTTGCTTTGCATTGTGCGTCATGTCCTGAAGACGGCTTGGCTATGAGCCGAAACGCGTAGATATAACGCTAATATGTTTACTAAAAAAGTTACGTTTTTATAAGTCCTGAAGTGCCTTCGACTTCTACATCTGCATGTTTCTTCCCGAAGTGCACCCGGGCCAACTAATGGGATTGGAGTGCTGATCGCTTCGCATTGAGTACCTATATATCAGTATATACCTATATATCATATATACCTATATATCAGTATATATCTATAAATCAGATATACCTATATCATATATATCAGTATATCATATATACCTATATGTCAGTATATACCTATACCATATATATATTATCAGTATATACCTATATATCAGTATATATCTATAATCAGTATATATCAGTATATACTATATATTATATACCTTATATCAGTATATATCTATCATAATACCTACATTCAGTATAATCTATATATAAGTATATATCTATATATCATTATATACCTATATATCAGTATATATCTATATATCAGTATATACCTATATATCACTTTACATCTATATATCAGTATATATCTATATATCAGTATATACCTATATATCAGTATATATCTATATATCAGTATATACCTATATATCAGTATATATCTATATATCAGTATATACCTATATATCAGTATATATCTATATATCAGTATATAACTATTATATCAGTATATATACTATATATCATTTATATACCTATATATCAGTATATATCTATATATCAGTATATACCTATATATCAGTATATATCTATATATCAGTATATACCTATATATCAGTATATATCTATATATCTATATATCCGTATATATCTTTATATCAGTATATATCTATTTATCAGTATATATCTATATATCAGTATATACCTGTATATCAGTATATACCTATATATCAGTATATATCCATATATCAGTATATACCTATATATCAGTATATATCTATATATCAGTATATATCTATTTATCAGTATATATCTATATATCAGTATATACCTGTATATCAGTATATACCTGTATATCAGTAATACCTATATATCAGTATATATCTATATATCAGTATATATCTATTTATCAGTATATATCTATATATCAGTATATACCTGTATATCAGTATTACCTATATATCAGAATATCTATATATCAGTGTATACCTATATATCAGTATATATCTATATATCAGTATATACCTATATATCAGTATATACCTATATATCAGTATATATCTATATATCAGTATAATATCTATTATCAGTATATACTATATATCAGTATATACCTTATACAGTATATACTAAGTCATATATATCTATATATCAGTATATACCTATATATCAGTATATACCTATATATCAGTATATCTATATATCATATACCTATATCATATATACTATATACGTATATCCTGTATCAGTATTAACCTATATTCAGTATATATCCGTATATATCTATATATCATATATATCTATATTCAGTATATACTATTTATCAGTATATCTAATATCAGTATATACTGTATGTATTACCTATATATCAGTATATATTCTATATATCAGTATATACCTAATCAGTATATACATATATCAGTATATACCTGTATATCAGTATATACCTATATATCAGTTATATCGTATATATCTATATATCGTATATATCTTATATCAGTATAATCTATTTATCAGTATATCTATTATCAGTATATACCTGTATATCGGTATATACCTATATATCATTATATATCAGTATATACCTATACATTCAACTGAGCTTCTGTATATTCAGCTATTAAAAACACCACTGAACAAAAACACCACTGAACAAACTTTGGTTGCACCTCCGGTCCTCCCTCAATGACCTTTCCTCTACTATCTACCTGCACGCTATTCCCCCCAATTATTCAACCCAGCCATATCCACCCCCCCCTCCCACCATCTGGATACATCTCTGCAGCCGTGTGCACCTAGTGTTTAATCCTTTTATATGGTGTAGCAAGCCCTGCCCACCCCTAACCGCCACATTAGTTCTTTAAAAAAGAAGCAGCATCATACTTACAGCCCTTCTCGTCCACGGCTCTCCATTGCCGGCAGCCGCGTCTGTGATTGGCTGCCTCTCAGCAGCTCACTCACTCTGTTTGCGACTTCAGGAAGAAGGGCTGTAAGTATGATTTGGCTTCTTTTTTTAATGACTAATATGGCGGTTAGGGGTAGGCAGGGCTAAGCTACACCATATTAAAAGTATTTATCCTTTAAAAAGGATTTTCCACAGTAGCAAGTTCAGCTACAATACTGTTCTCTGTGCATAAACTCCTCTTTAAAGCTATCACACTCCTTAACAATTCAATTATTCATTCTGATTTTGTAGGCTGGGGTGTATGTCATTAACACATCTTCTGTTGTCTTGTGTGTTTTCTCTAGTACGAGAGCTTCATCTACATTGGCAAACAAAAACAAGCCCTCTTCCACCAAGGTAATAAAAAATACCAATTTTAAAGCAGTACCTCAGTATGTTTGTTGGAATGTCTGGGAGTGGGTGTCTGTATCTGTTAATTGCTGAACCTGATTGGATGTTTGGTCTGTATCTGTTAATTGCTTTAATTGCTGAACTGATTGGAGAGTGTGTGTCTGTATCTGTTAATTGCTTTAATTGCTGAACCTGATTGAGAGTGTGTGTCTGATTGTTAATTGCTGACCTGGTTGGAGTGTGTTCTGTATCTGTTAATTGCTTTAATTGCTGAACCAGATCGGAGAGTGTGTGTCTGTATCTGTTAATTGCTGAACCTGATTGGAGAGTGTGTGTCTGTATCTGTTTATTGCTGAACCTGATTGGAGAGTGTGTGTCTGTATCTGTTAATTGTTGAACCTGATGGAGAGTGTGTGTCTGTATCTGTTTATTGCTGAAGCTGATTGAGAGGTGTGTGTCTGTATCTGTTAATTGCTGAACGTGATTGAGAGTGTGTGTCTGTATCTGTTTATTGCTGACATTGATTGGAGAGTGTGTGTCTGTATCTGTTTATTGCTGAACCTGATTGGAGAGTGTGTATCTATATCTGTTTATTGCCGAACGTGATTGGAGAGTGTGTGTCTGTATCTGTTTATTGCTGAACCTGATTGGAGAGTGTGTGCTGTATCTGTTAATTGCTGAACCTGATTGGAGAGTGTTGTGCGTATCTGTTATTGCTGAACCTGATTGGAGAGTGTGTGCCTGTATCTGTTATTGCTGAACCTGTTGGAGAGTGTGCGTCTGTATCTGTTAATTGCTGAACCTGATTGGAGAGTGTGTGTCTGTATCTGTTTAATTGCTGAACCTGATTGAGAGTGTTGCGTCTGTATCTGTTAATTGCTGAACCTGATTGGAGTGGTGTGTCTGTATCTGTTTATTGCTGAACCTGATGGAGAGTGTGTGTCTGTGTTTAGGATAGGTAGGTCATGGCCTATTTTAAAAGTGTGGCTGCTTCGTCAGTCCAGAATTTGAGTGAGCGACACATGCACAGGGAATACCTGAGGGGTGCCACTGGCACTGTTAGGGTTGCCTGTTCATCCACAATTGTTACATGTAGGGTAATAGTGTCCCTCCCTTTAGGCCACCTCTGCCAACATTCAAAATTTCAGTGACAAGTAGGATTGTCTTTATATATCAAGATAGTCCATATGCCACCTAATCCCCCTGTGGGTGCAAAAGTCCAATATCCCTACTTCACAGGGAACCAGCAATCAAATAGAAACAAGGTGACTGCACTCCAAAGTTGAACGTTTTATTACAAGCCAAACATCAAACAGCAATACAACGTTTCGAGGGTAACATCAAACAGCAATACAACGTTTCGAGGGTACACCCCCTTCATCAGTTTCGTTCTGTTCTCGAGATTCCCGGATCTCGGAAAATGCCAATGATCCGAAAATCCAAAACCAGTACAAATGTTTGATAATTTTCGAATGTACGGAGCTATTTTCATGGATTTTCGAATACATTCTCCATACATTCTCCATACATTCTCCATACATTCGAAATTATTGAAAATTTGTTCTTTAGTCCGAAATCCGACAATCTGTCCGGATTCAGACAGATCATTTGATTTCGGAACTGAGGAGTTCCGTGTCGGATCCGGTTTTGTGGTCCGGTCCCGGATCCCATCTCTATTTATGTCATCCAACAGATTCTTAATCGGCTTAGGGCATGTTCACTGCTCATTAAAAAATTAATATAAATATATAGTGAAAATCACCCCCTATAACACAAAACTACATTGGTTAGAAAGCTGACAGATGTAGGGCTAATCTTTGCAGTAAAATGATGCTCAGCCCCTTTCTTCTGCCTCCCAAGTTTCCACCTCCTCTTCAAGCTCCCCAAATTTTTACAAGTTAACATGCTCAAAGAAGAAAGCTAAGGAATAGCATTCAGTCATTGGCTGTGTGTCATAGGTTACATCCATGACTGACAGCTACTAACTGGAGGAACAGTTGGAAGCAGAAAGAGAGGAAAGAACAGGAAGCAGAAGAGAGGTGACAACATCATAGCATTTCAGGTTAGTCTTACATCTCACAGTTTTGGGGGTACCTTTATCCAATTTTTTATTATTTCATCCCTTGTCCTTTAAGGTATGGTCTCTCCATTCTAAAATGGTAATCCTCCTATGTTGAAGCTGTTGCTTGTGTGATTAGTGCTATGCTTCAGGTCAGGGTCATGGTGAAGGTTGAGTTCCTTTTTATCTCCTAGCAGATCCTTGAAGGTTTTTTTGACAAAATCCACTGATACTTGGAGCTTCACTCCATGACGCTGTCTTTACCATACACAATCTTTATTGTGCTCCATGCATGGCATAACTAAGATCACTGGTCCCCCTCCCTGCATCATCTACAGTGGTTTTCTCGATGAGGCTGTATCTTTCATAGGAAAGTAGAAGGATGGGTCCCCCTGAAGTCCAAGGTCTGCCCCCTAGTAGTTATGCCCCTGGCTCCATGGAATGTTTAATAGTTTATATACATTTTTATATTTCTGTCCAAATTGATACCTTCAATGACCATGGCTTTAGGGTATGGGATCATTAATCCTACAGGAACAGCCCAAACTTTATCTGACTCAATCTGTCACAGCATGTGCTTACTATTAGAGATGAGTATGATTATCAAAGGTGGGAACCGATTCACTGATTTCTTCTTTCCTTTTTTTTGCACATAACTTTTTCCTTCTTTTTTAATCAAACAATAACCTGATAATTGCAGGATGTGTAGATTTTCATACCCACTTTATATGGCCTGTGTTTTCTTATCTGGACTAGGAACTTTCTCCATTCATTTAACTGGAAGCGGCTTAAAGCTGCAGGTGCCAGATACAAAGCAATCTCTGGTTGTATATATGTATCAGTGCACTAGGGGTTCTGCTGGCCCAGTATCTGGTCTAGTAGATATCTGCCCAGTCTCCAGTTGAACAGGTGTCAGACAGACTTCAACTCTGAATTACTTGGCCTCTCTCTGTTACATAACTTCCCAGTAATTCGAGCTTTTCTCTGCGTCTAATGATCTTCATTTTTCTGTTTTATTGTATCTATAAAATCCTTTCATTGTGGATTAAACACAGCAGGTAGAGGGGAAACCTAGAACCAGCAGACAGAACAATACTCGTACATGTAATGTCATTAAGAGATTCCCTACAATTGAGCTTGTGTATAACTAATAATATAGGTAAAAATGTCAAATGTAACATATTTTAATGTTTTAACTTGGGGTTCTAGGAGCCCAAGCTTGTTAAGGGTATCTCCCACTCCACAGACCTTGTCTTCTATGCGCATGCGCGATCTATGCGCTTAGAAGACAAGGTCCGTCGGGACCTGTCAGACTATGCGCCGGGGAGCGAGCGAGCGGGTAAGTTTCCTAACTTCTCACCAGTCTATGCTTGTTCTATTGAAAAACGGAAGGTAAGGCACAGCTCTTTTACCTCCCATCTCTTCATAGAACTGGATTCCCAAACCTTGAAAGTATGAGTGGAAGACCCTTTAAAGTTAGTGAAGAGTCAAGATAATCTTAACTTCGTTTCCACCTCTACTAACTTAAACAGGTCTAGATGGAAAGGAATCTGCATGTAGCTACAGGATGTGCATCCTAAACCTTCTACTTAGCTTATGGGCTTTTCCATTAAAGGAATAGTTTTTTTCATTAAAGGAATAGTTCACTACCAAAGTGAACTATTCCTTTAATGCATGGATTGAAGACGGGAGGATAAGGAGCTATGTCTTACCTCTCGTTCTTCAATCATTGCAAGTGGAGCCAAGAACGAACTTCAGCAGCACTGACAGGTCCCGACTGCTTCCTGGGTTCTGTACAGTATAGTGTGCATGCAGGATAATGAGCACTGTAGTTAACAGAACCCGGAAGCGGTCGGGAATTTCAGTGCTGCTGCAGAGATCAAGTAAACGGTAAGTTTGCTCTAAGTTTGTTCCTGGCTTCACTTGCATTGATTAAAAACGGGAGGTAAGGCATACTCCTTATCCTCCCAGTCTTCAATCAACGTATTAAAGGAATAGTTTACTTGGTAGTTACTATTCCTTTAACTCCCAATAGGGGACAAGGACGTAGAAAAATTACTTCTCCCCACCTACTTTACATAAGTCAAGAATAGGTCAAAAACAGATTTCTTCTAGCAAATAAACTGCTGGATGTTGGGCCAAACTAACCTCTGTGGGTTTGAAATATCATGTGCATTAGTCAGTTGAAGATTTGTTGCAGAAGGGACAGAAGGACTTTTTTATTAACTCATTCGGATACCACAGTTGCCCTTTAATGAGCTTTTCTTCTCATCTGCTTAGCTTTTGTGTTGAATTTTAATTTGGCATCTGAGCTGGATTCCTGTGATTTCAGGTACACACACTGAGAAGGAAAGCGCTTTAACAGATGGAAAGTATCTGGGTAATTTAAGTCAAGGAGTAAATGAAAACATTGTTAAAATCTTCTACAAAGAAAGCAATATTCTTTATTGAAGTATCCCAACAAATGTAACAGAACAAACTTACTAAGGGACTGGTACAAATAAAACTCGTTTTATTCTTATCAGCATAACAATTCAGGTACAGGCAGTGTCTTGTGCTTAATGCATAATGGTAATCTCTTAGTAATAAGGTTTTATCATTTCCATATTACATCATTTGTGTAAGTGGCAACTTTTTTTATCCATGAAATGCTTAAAGGGCATCTCCACCCAGAAATAGACTTACCCACCAATAGGTACCAGATCGGCAGCCGTGTCTCTAACATAGTAACATAATAATTGAGGTTGAATAAAGACATGTGTCTATTAAGTCCAACCTTTTCACCCTCCTTTTTAACCCTACTTACACGTTGATCCAGAGGAAGGCAAAAAAATTAAAACAGCTAAAAAAGGGAACAAAATTCCTGACTCCAATGGGAACCGGAAAGTATCCCTGGATCAACCAGAACTGCACTATATGATTCATACTAGTAATTCTCAATATTTTTTCATTTTAGAAACTTATCCAGCCCACTTTAAAGCTATTCAATGAACTTGCCATTACCACATCTGCTGGGAAACCTTTCCTAACCCGAAACTTCTTTTCTTCCAATATTAAAGGATGTCCACCCCAAAACTATAATTCCCCCCCCACTGGCCCCACTCTGTAGTAAATAAAATCCTAACCTCACATCCCAGCTCCAAATGTTCTCCTGTAGTCCCCCCCAAAATTCAAAAACTGCCCATCAGGAGGATAGCAGAGTCCATATAGACTCGGCCTCCTGTCTCCCCTCCGGAGAAGTTGGCATGTGCACTGCAGCCATTCTCCGCATCCCCCTCCCTCCCTCTCCCTCCCTCTCCCTCCTCTCCCTCCCGTTTGGACTCCCACCCCCATAGCTACAAATCCATTTTATTAGTGAAAGGCTTAGTCCCCCAGCCCCAAACACTGTATTTTTAATGTAAGAAACTTCCTGATCTTTACTTACCTTCCCTCTTCCTCCTCCGCCATTCAAATCTACCGGCAGTCGTGTCCGTGATTGGCTGCCTCTCAGCCAATCACAGACGCATTTTCGCGCAAGCATAGGGCCAGGCAGTGCGGCGGAGGAAAGAGGGAAGGTAAGTATGTTTGGGGAAGTTTCTTACATTAAAAATATGTGGTTGGGGCTGGTGGACTAAGCCCTACACTATATAAAAAATTAAAAGAAGGCTTACTCTTTAAAGGATGTCCACATGTCCTCTGATAGACTGATTAGTAAAGAATGCACCAGAGAGTTTATTGTATGGCCCATTAATATAAGTGATCATATCCCCACGCAAATGTCGCTTCTCTAATGTAAACGCCCTAACTTGTCTAATCTGCCTGCATAGTCAAGACTCTCCATCCCTTTATTATTTTAGTTGCCCTTCTCTGAACTGCTTCCATTTCCAAGATGTCTCTTTGTATATTGATTCCAGAACTGCACTGCATATTCCAAATGAGGTCTTACCAGAGCCTTGTAAAGAAGGATTATAATGTTTTTTTTCTCTTGAATCTATTCTCCCCTTTTACAAGAACAATATCTTGCTAGCTCTAGACGTTGCTGCCTGGCATTGTTTGCTACAGTAAGTCTGTTATCTACCAGAACCCCCACATCTTTTTCCAGTCGAGAACAGAGTTATTTATGGTGTAGGTGGCACAGGGATTGTTAAACCCATAATGCATCACCTTACATTTATCAACATTGAATCTCATCTGCCATTCTGCTGCCTATTTTGATCTATCTAGTTCTGCTTGCAGCACTTGCACACTCATTTGAAGTTTTCAAAGCTCTGCATAGTTTTAGTGTCATCAGCAAACACAGAGACCTTGCTCTCAATGCCCCTTCTAAGTCATTCATAACAGATTAAAAAGAAGCGGCCCAAGTAGAACCATGAGGCACTCCACCTATACTTTAGCCCACATAGATGTAGCTCCATTAACCACCACTCTTTGTTTGCAATCATAACCATTTCTCTATCCATGTACAAATTTTTTTTCTAGGCCAAGAGTCCTCAGTTTATACTTTATTCGCCTATGAGGCACAGTATCAAAAGCTTTAGCAATCCAGTATACTGCATCCACTGCTATGCCAGAGTCTAAATTCTACTCACTTCTTCAAAAAACCAATTAATTTGTCTGGCACAATCTATTTCTATTAAACCATGCTGACTACTACTAATAACATCAGTTCTGGAGACAAAGTCTGTGATTGGTTGAGAAAAATTCACATGGTTTAGAGATAGAAAATAAAATGTACATTATTGCTTTGGGAATGTTGATGGTAAGACAATGTCCCAATGAACTGCTTCCTTTAGTCTTATGACTGCAGAGGTAACAAAATGCTTAAAAATCCTGCCCTTGACAGTAAGGGAATAACCTAGTAGCCCTGGCTGTAAATGAAAGATGGGACACCCGTTTTTGACTTTGTAGCTATGTACTCTTGTATTCAGGTGATTCCCATTGTGATTAATCGGGGTTCATTTTAGACATTTGCTAATGGCTCCACAGTTCAATATTGTGGATTACATGGCGTAGTGATGGATTCGAACTTGAACACGAACCCAAGTTGGGGTGAACTTTATGAGTTTGTAGAACTCTGAAATTATGAACTAGTTCGGTTTTGTGAACTCGCTGACTTATTTTTGATAATTATCAAAAATGATACACTGAATAGGTGACCCTCGATGTAGCGTTCAAATTGAGTAACCCTCGAACGTAGCGTTCAAATTGATAACCCTCAATATCCTTCCGATTTTTGTAACCCTCAATGTAGATTCAAATTCGGTAACCACAAATATATCAAACTATATCTAAAGGGGGGATTAATACAATATATATAAAATCCATAAATGCAGGTGGCTGTTATGTTTAAAGATAAACACCACTTAAACATGAGCATGGTATGGGTGCCTTCCACACGTTACAATAACTAACTCCCACAAGCGAGACACTGGCGCACACCGGAAAGAAAACACAGACCAAGTCTTCAAATCAAACAGTAAAAAATTTACTTAATAGCTTGAACACATCATGGACTCCCTGACGCGTTTCGAGCTTGTGTTGTTAGCCATAGGGGTGGTGTCCATATTAACCACTGTGCTTTTAGTTGAACATTACCCACAATGCAATTCATCATTAAAGTGACTGTAAACAAAAATGCACATCTCTAATTTTAAAGTGACATGGTAAAAAGTCATCATTACATTACAAAACATATAAAATACACATTATATAAAACTAGAAAATATGAAATATTGCCTTCCTGTTCATACTAATATATATATATGCCACTCTATGTGATGTGTAATAAAAATATTTATCAATCAGCATATCATTTATTTTGGGTCGAAATTTCATATAGTGATCAGTGATAAAAATATTATCAAAATCATAAAAAAGATCAACCTATTATACCAGGGATATAGATACAAACAAGTACTCTATAAATTGTTGACATTTAATTCAGATCTAAACTCCTTAGTGAGCTACTGATCCAGGTTTACATATGAAATCCTAAATGTGCATGAAGCCAAGTTTGTTTTCCTTGCAATTTTCCTTTGTGATTTCATTAACCTGCGAAGGTATCGTTTGGTAACCCTCAAATTGGCCATAACCCTCTAATGTAACATTAGATTTTGTTAACCCTCGAATGTATCTTCGATACCCTCGAATGTATCGTTTAGTAAACCTCATAACACTCAAATGTAGCATGCAGACCCCAACACTGACCCGATCATGAGGAAAGCTAGTGTTTAAATAGTTTTGGTGATATCTTCCCCAGACCATTTCCCAGTTATCAGAGCCATTTACAGTGTTACCAATTCTAGTTTCATCACGCAATTAACTAGAACTGTTTTGAACTACTTTTCCCCATTTACTTTAATGAGTTTGTTTTCGACTTCTGAACCTTACTGAGGTTGGCAAGTTCGAAAATGAACCGACTTCAGGAAATCCGGTCACTCTCTACATGGCAGTTCACACATGTGTATTTTCATTGCCATATCTTCACTCACAATTTAGGTTCTCTACAGTACAGATTACAGAGAAAAAAAAACTTTGTTTTAGAATTATGTTCAGTTGGGTGTGTGTTGTTGCAGAAGATTCTATAACATCCGAATGCTTGTCCTACAGGAGATCTTTTCCATGACCTGCATTAGAACATTCCTTTCTTTTTATTGCAGTGTTAATGTGTGTGTTTTTTCCAAAGCCCTGGATTATCTGATTTCCTACCTTAATTCAGTATCAACGCACAGATTTAACCAGCTGTATTTTCATCTACTGTACACTTCTTCTATTTACATGGGGAATCTAGGTAATGCGTATTAGAGTATTTTAACTCTAGGCTCTTTAGGAAACTAAAGGTTGTGCGAGATAACAGAACACAGTCAAACAAATAACATCAAACACAAGTGTGTTAATTAAATGAAAAGTTAAGATTAAATCCATACCTGGATAGATTTTTGAATCGATACAACAAATTTGTGTTCTCTTCTAAAATAGTAGTCCAGTGCACATCTTGAAACCTGATCGAGGGGCAAGGTGGTGCATTTTGATTGGTTCTTCTGCATCCATTAAGCCATGTATCACTAGCTTTAAAACGCAATTTCAGACATTTAAGAGAATAAACTTGATGTTCATATGCTTTTATATCCATTCTGGTTCCTGAGATATAACTTGCTAAAGTCAATAATACTGTATTATATCTTTTGCATTATATCTTCTGTAAAGTGGTCATAGAGTGGTGAGTGAAGCTGGCTAGAGGAACATCGTGG
>JAACNH010000888.1:0-127270 GCA_019447015.1 Hymenochirus boettgeri | reverse complement strand
CGGACTTTCGATATTTCCCGGACTTTCGATGATTTATCGAATGTTCGAATGTTCGAACGTTCGAATCCGCGAGTAAAATGTACATGGTATCTAGGCGCGAACATCGAATCTGCGAGTAAAGTCTCCATTACAGCCTATAGGCGAGCATCGAATCTGCGAGTAAAATGTCCATGTTACCTCGAACGTTCGAACGCGAAAGCTCGAAAGTAGCCCGTGTAAGAGTAAAATCGATTTTACGAAAGTCCTGGATATTGGAACATGCTCCCCAGACCATTTCCCAGGTCCCACAGCCATTTACATTAAGTTACCATTAATATTTAGTTGTATTTGACTCGAACTTTTCGAACTATTTGCCTCCCATAGACTTTAATGGGTCCGTTTTCGAACTTTCGAACTTTTACAATAGTTCGAAAGTTCGAAAACGGACCGAACTTTCAATAGTTCGACCATCTCTATTTGAGATAGGAAATTGCATGGGATTGCGCATAAAAATGCTGATCGCATGCGTATCGGAAACGGATGTGCAATCACCTAAAATCATGTGATTTTGTTGCATTGCCGCAATTCCAGTGTTGAAAAAAAATACGCAAACGCAAGGAAATTACGGTACTGTGGCCTAGTCCTAACTGCTATACTCCTCCTATAGTGGATGTTTTTTATGTAATGGTTGTTAGGCTTAACGGGCTCTTTAATATTAATAACTTTAACGTTTATGAAGTCATGCATAGTCAGAGATACCTCATTGGTCTCAACCAATAGGATGAAACGCTTTTTATTCTTTTGATTGTAATAATGTAACTAAAAGTGCCCAGATAGTAAGATATTGTATGGGGCTCTGATCAGTAGCACTTCCACAGTATTGAAATTTAGCATATTGGGAGCTCCCACAGTTCTTCTGCTGTAGGTTTCAACCATTAGAATTTAACAGTTTTATTACTTCAGTAAATAGAAGAAAAGGTTTATATGTTTGCATATAATTGGTAATGTGGAAAGGTTTTCATTAAAGACTTGTGAGTACTTTGCAGCTGCTGCGTCAGTTAGGTGTGAATCATTGGTAGGGCAGGAAATGTGTTTACTCATTTGGCCTATTATCTTACAGCCTAGCCCAGGATTAGAACCGCTTACAGAGAGATGCAGCCAGAGTGCAGTTTTCTTCTCACCTCCACATTTTCATGATGCAGTTACCTCTTTTCTGTACATGCAGACTGTGATTACAACACGGGGCTAAATAGATAATAACTGCTACCATGAGGTTTCCCATAAAGAGAAAATATAGTTTGACAAAGTAAATAAAATGCAAAGACAAAGAATTAATTTTGGATTTTGCACTGCAATGCTTAATGCTAGCCATTTAACACATGTTTATCAATATTTTACATATAGGAGGCATCTCAGTACATGGAAACAGCTGGCGGGTCTAGTAAAGAGGTGACGCAGACAGCACCCTCAGGCAATGTAGAACTTACCAACAGCCGTCATCTTCTGCATGAGCAATTGAAAAGTCTTGATCAAAGTATTGATGAGAAGCTTGAAGTTTTAAATGGATTCATTGCATTTTTAAAGTCATCAACCGAGGTACAAGCCAAACAGTGAAAGGCAGTGTGTTTGTAAATGGAAGCAGTGCAGAGTTTTACAATTTATTGAAGTGATAAACATTGCCAACAATATTGTCCATTGGATAAAAGAGACGACCGAAACTCACCAGTCTCGTTCCGTTTTCGGATTCCCGGATCTCGGGAAAATTCCGATGATCCAAAAATGGAACAAATTTTCAATTATTATTGAATGTTCGAGGCTATTTTTGATAATTTGCTAAATTAGCCTCGAACGTTCGATAACCCTTGAAAATACGATCGGAGCCTACTTTCCAGTTTCTGGTCGAATTTTCGAGCATTATCGAATGTTCGAGGCTATTTTCTAAATTATCGAAAATAGCCCCGAACATTCAATAATAATCGAAAAATGCAATCCGAAGTCCCAAAATCCGGATCATTCAGATTTCGGAAACGAAGGATTCCGTGTCGGATCCGGGTAAAAGTTGGACCTGGATCCCATCTCTATTAGACAGTATCCTAGTTTACAAAGTTTGTGACTTGGGATACGAATTTACATATTAAGTCATTAAATTGTTTTTATATAAAAGTTGTGGTTACATTGCTGTAGGATCATCATGGATACTTTTTGCATGTAAAATTTACAAAATAAATTCTTTTTATTTAAAGTGCATGTTCATTTATGCTTAGCTAAGTGTCAAGAAACATTTTATGGCAAATAATACATCATTTTAATCCAGTTTTTGGGACAAATGTGTAGCTTGAATCCTCCTTCAAAACAAACGTTAGTTCACCTAACATGCTACTTATAATACTACTATCATTGTCGCTTTTGTATCCTCTTATCACTTCTTATCCATCTTTGGCTGGAAAAAATTTTGTACTGACACAGGAAATTGTTTAGGTAATTGCAGTTTATTCAAAGTTATTTAGAGATCTTATATGTTATCATTAGAGATAAGTTCGAAAGTTCGAAAACGGACCCATTTAAGTCAATGGGAGTCAAATAGTTTGAAAAGTTCGAATGAAATACAATTAAAATATCAAAAGTAACTTAATGTAAATGGCTGTGGGACCTGGGAAACGGTCTGGGGAACATGTTTGAATATCCAGGACATTCGAAAATCAATTTTACTTGCGCTATTTTCGAGCTCTGGCGTTTGAACATTCGATGTTCGTGTCTAGGTATCATGGACATTTTACTCGCGGATTCGATGCTCGTGTATAGGTTTTAATGGACACTTTACTCGCGGATTCGATGTTCGTGTCTAGGTATCATGGACATTTTACTCGAGGATTTGATGCTCGTGTATATGTTTTAATGGACACTTTACTCGCGGATTCGATGTTCGTGTCTAGGTATCATGGACATTTTACTCGCGGATTCGATGCTCGTGTATAGGTTTTAATGGACACTTTACTCGCGGATTCGATGTTCGTGTCTAGGTATCATGGACATTTTACTCGCGGATTTGATGCTCGTGTATAGGTTTAAATGGACACTTTACTCGCAGATTCTATGTGTGTCTAGGTATCATGAACATTTTACTCGCGGATTCGATGCTCGTGGCCATAGAATCCGCAAGTAAAATGTCATTAAAACTATACGCGAGGGCAGCGAATCCCAAGTAAAAATGTCCATTAAAACCTTACACGAGCACGAATCCGCCAGTAAAATGTCCATAAAACCTATACGCGAGCATCAATCCCGCAAGTAAAATGTCCATAAAAAACCTATACGCGAGCATCGAATCCGCGAAGAAAATGTCCATTTTAAAACCTATACGCGAGGCATCGAATCCGACAAGGTAAAATGCCATTAAAACTAAAACGCGGGCAGGAAATCCGCAAAGTAAAAAATGTCCATTAAACCTAGACGCAAGCATGCGGCATCCTGTGAGGAAAGGTCCATTAAAACTTATAGAGCATCAAATCTGCAAGAAAATGTCCATGATACTAGCACGAACATCGAATACGCGAGGTAAAGTGTCCATTAAAAACACCTATACACGAGCAGCAAATCCAAACTGAGTAATACGTCCGATACCTAGTACAGAACATCGAATACGCGAGTTAAAGTGTCCATAAAACCTATACACGGCATCGAATCAATCGTGAGAACATGTCATGGAAATACCTAGACACGAACATTGCCGAAGTACGTGTCCTTTAAGAACCTATATACACGAGCACGTATCCGCGACGTCACAAAGTGGTCCATGAAATAGGCGAGCAGCAATCAAAACAAAAATCGAACGGGGGGGGGGCTATAAATGTCCAGACCTAGCGACATCGAATGAGTAGTGCGGATTAAACCTATACACTGAGCATACGATCCGCGAGTAAAATTCCATGATACCTAGACACGAACAACGAATCCGCGAGTAAGTTCCATTAAAAGCCTTAAAAATCACACAAGCAAAATCAATATCCGCAAGAAAATGCCATGATAGTCTAGGCATGGAGCATCGAATCCACGAGTCAAAGTGTATTCCATAACTGAAATCATATCCAAAGAGGGTCCTTAGCTGTAGATCGAATCCGGTAAGATGTATTTCACCCATAACCGAGCATCAAATCCTTGATAAATGTCCATGATACCTAGACCATGAATAAATCGAATACGCGGTAAAAGTGTCCAATTAAAAACCTATGACCTCAGGACAGTCGAATCCCTGAATGGTTTCTGGTAAAAAAGTCATGATACCTAAGACCCAACATTGATATGCCGAGTATATCGTGTTCCCCATTAAACCTATGACGCACGAGTCACGCATCCGCGAGTAAAATGTCCATAATACCTAGACACGGAACATCGAATCCACGAGTAAAGATGTCCATTAAAAACCTTACACGAGATTCGCATCCGCAGTAGTAAAATGTCACTGCACCTACATAAACGAACAGTCGATCCGCCGAGTAAGTGTCCATTAAAACCCTATACACGAATCAGTCAAACGCTCGAATCCGCGAGTACAACTGGTTCCGATTATAGGCTCGATCCACGGTAGGTCTACCATTACACGAGATCTCCGCGAAGTAAGATGCCATTATAACCCGATAACATCGATCGCAGTATACTCCGCAATAAAACTTACACGCGATCGTAATGTGTCATGATACCTAGACACAAACTCGAATCTGCGGTAAAGTGTCTCATTAAAACCTAGTACACAGCTCGATCCGCGAGTAAAATGTCCATGATACCTAGACTACAACACATCGAATCCGCCGAGTAAAGTGTCCATAAAACCTATATCACCGACATCGAATCAGCTTCGCAATCGAAAATGTCCGCGACTGATAGATGCACGATTACATCGAATCGGCGAGGTAAAGTGTGCCATAAAAACTATCCCGGAGCATCAAATCCTTGATAGCAAAGTCCATGATAGCAGGCTGAAGATCGCATGAAATCCAAAACCTATAACGTAGGCGAATAATCCTTGAGTAAGCAGTAGATGACAGAATACGTAATCCATTAAAACACTTACACGAGGCATCGAAGTTCGTGAGAAAAAATGGTCTGATACCTAGACACGAACATTGAATCCGCCAAGTATAGTGTCCATTAAACCTATACACGTGCATCGAATCCGCGAGTAAAATGTCAATACATCCAGACACGAACATCGACATCCGCGAGTAAAGGTCCATTACGAACTATACACGGCATCGAATCGCCGAGTAAATGTCATATAATACCTAGACCACGACATCGAATCAGCGAGGCGAGTAAAGTGTCCATTTTAAAACCTTAACAACAAAGAGCATCGAATACGCGAGTAAAAAATGTCCATTGAGACCTAGACCAAAACGAACATCGAATGAATCCACGAGTAAAGTGTCCATTAAACCTATACACGATACTGAAAATCCGCGGAAGTAAAGTCATGATACCTAGACACGACATCGATCCGCGCAGTTATAACGTGTCCATTAAAACACTATACAACGAGCATCTGAATCCGCAGCAGTAAAATGTTCAATGACTACCTAGACACAGAACATCGATGACCGCAGAGTATAGTGTCATATTAAAACTTACACGAGCATCACATCCGCAAGTAAAATGTATTCATGATACCTAGACACAAATATCGAATCTGCGAGTAAAGTGTCCTTAAAACCTCTCACGAGCATCGAATGCCGCGAGTAAAATGTTCATGATACTATACACAACACATACGGAATCTGCGAGGTAAAGTTTGGGTCCATTTAAAAACCATATACCGCAAAGGCAACAAAATCCTCGAGTAAAATAGTCCATGAGTACCAGATGACACGGAACATACGAATCGAACCCGAGTAAAGTGTCCATTACAAACCTATACACGACGCTCAAACTCCCAGCATAAATGTCCACTGGATAGCTAGGCATGTAGCATGCGAATCGCGAGTAAAAGTGTGCCATTTAAAACCTATAACCAACGACATTCGAATCCGCAAGCAAAATGTCCATGGACTAGCTAGGCATGAGATCGAATCCGCGAGTTAAAAAGTGTCCATTACAAACCTAGTACACAGAGCAATCAAATCATTGAGTACAATGTCCATGATAACCTATGACATGAATCACAATACGCAGTGGTAATTGTCCATGTAAAACCTATACACGAGCATCGAATATCGCGTATAAAATGTCCTATACCTAGACACACAACATTGAATCCGCAAGTATGTGTCCATTAAAACCTATACACGGGCATCGAAATCCCTCGAGTAAAATGGTCCATAATAGCCGTAGACAAACGAACATCGAACCACCGGAGTAAAGTGTCCATAAAAACTCTATACACGCGTAATCGAATCCGTCGAGTAAAATGTCTTCCTATACCTAGACAACTAACATCGAAGTCCGCGAGTATAGTGTCCATTAAACCTATACACTAGCATCGAATCCGCAGAGTTAAAATGTCGCATGTACCTAGAAAAGAACAGAACATCGAATCACTGGAGTACAAGTGTCCATTAAAACCTATACACGAGTCGATCGAATCCGTACTAGCCAGAGATCGAAGTAAATGTTCATGATACCCTAGGACCAACACTCGAATCCCGAGTAAGGTCCATAAAACCTAGATACACAGCATCGAATCCGCCCAGTCAAAGATTGCATGATACTGACACAAACATGAATCCTGCGGAGTTAAAGTGTCCTATTAAAACTATTACAACGAGCAATCGAATCCGCGAGGTAAAATGTCATGAATACGGTAAGAACACACTAGATCCGTTGCGAGTAAAGTGTCCAGTAAACCTATACAGAGGCGATCAAATCCTGACCGAAAATGTCCATGATACCTAGACACAACACGTAATCGACGCAGTAAAGGTCCATTAAAAAACCTATACAAGAGCATCGAATACCGAAGCAATGTCCATGATACCTAGCGAGAGCATTCGAATCACGCGAGTATAGTGTCCATTAAACCTACACGAGCATCGAATCACAGTAACAATGGCCATGTACGCTAGAAGCGACACAATCGAATCCGCGAGTAAAGTGTCCATTAAACCTATGACACGAGCATCGAATCCGCGAGTAAAATGTCCATGATACCTAGACACGAACTATCGGACATCGCGAGACGTAAAGTGTGCATTATAAAACCTCTTACCGAGCATCGAATCCGCGAGTAAAATGTCCATATACCTAGACACGACATCTGAATCACAGTAAAAGTGTCCATTTTAAAAAAACCTATACCGAGATCGAATCCGCGGTAAAATGTCCATGTACCTAGACACGAACATCGACATTCCGCGAGTATAGTGTCCATTAAAACCTATACACGAGCATCGAATACGCAGAGTAAAAATGTCATGATTACCTAGACACACATCGAATTCCGCGAGTAAAAGTGTCCATTAAAAACCTATACGCGAGCATCGAATCACGGAGTAAAATGTCCATTAACAACTAACGAGACATCAGATCCCAGTAAAATGTCCATTAAAACACTATAGTAGCATCGAATCCGCAGTAAAATGTCATTAAAACCTATACTAGTGAGATCGAATCCACAAGTAAACAAGGTCCATTAAAAACCTATACGTGAGCCATAGAATCCGCAAGTTAAAATGTCCATAAAACATACCGCGAGAATCGAATCCACAACGCTAAATGTCATTAAAACCTATACCGAGCATCGAATCCGCAAGTAAAATGTCCATTAACCTATACGCGAGATACGAATCAGGCGAGTAAAATGTCCATTAAAACCTATACCGAGCATCGAATCCGCGAGTAAAATGTCCATAAAACTATGACCGCGAGCATCGAATCCGCAAGTAAAATGTCCATTAAAACCTAAACGCGGGCATCGAATCGCAAGTAAATGTCCATTAAAACCTAGACGCGACACGAATCCGTGAGTAAAGTGTCCATTTAAACTCTATAAGGAGCATCAAATCTGCAAGTTAAAATGTCCATGATACCTAGACCGAAAATCGAATACGCGGAGGTAAAGTTGCCATATAAACCATAAACGAGCATCAAAATCTCGAGTAAATGTCATGATACCTACACGAACATCGAATACGCGCGAGTAAAGTGTCCATAAAACCTAACACGAGCATCATATGTGAGTAAAAGTGTCACATGATCACTAGACACGAATCGAATCTGCGGAGTAAAGTGTCCATTAAAACCATACACGAGCACGAATCCCGAGTAAAGTTCCATAACCTACACAAGCATTCCAAATCCTGCGTACAAATGTCCATGATACCTAGACACGAACTCGATCTGCCAGTACAGGGTCCATAAAACCTATACACGCAGCATCGAATCCGCGAGTAAAATGTCTCCATGATACCCTAGACACGAACACCGAATCAGCGAGTAAAGTGTCAGTTTAAAACCTTACACAAGCATCGAATCCGCACAGTCAAAATGTCCATATAGCTCGATGAGCATCGAACCACGAGTAAAGTGTCATTTAAAACCTATACACGAGCATCAAATCCTGAGTAAAATGTCCATGATACCTAGACATGAACATCGACTACGCGGAGTAAAGTGTCCATTAGAAACCTATACACGAGCATCGATCGTGTGTGTAAAATGTCCATGATACCTAGACACGAACATTGAATCCGCGAGTATAGTGTCCATTAAAACCTAACACGAGATCGATCCGCGATAAATGTCCATGATACCTAGACACGAACATCAGAATCTGCGGTTAAAGCCACTCGTCCAGTTAAAAACCTATACACGAGCATCGATCCGCAGAGTAAAATGTCCATGTACATTAACACGGAACATCGAATCCGCGAGTAAAGTGTCCATTTAAAAACCTATACACGAGCATCAGATCGCGCATTAAATCTTAAATCTATAGACACAACATCGAATCCGCGAGTAAAGTGTCCATTAAAAACCTATACACGCATACGAATACGCGAGATAAAATGCCGTTAAGGATACCTAGACATGCAACTCATCGGAATCTGCGAAGTACAGTGTCAGATTAACAACCTATACAAACGACATGAATCGCGAGTAAAGTTCATGATACCTAGGTACACAAACATCGATCTGCTGCGAGTAAGTGTCGCATTAAAACTATACACGAGCATGAATCCTCGAGTAAAATGTCATGATACCTAGACACGAAACATCGACGATCTGCTGCAGTAAAGTGTCCATTAAACCATATCCGAAGCATCAATTCCGCAAGCAAAATTCCATGATACTAGACCGAAGCATCGAATCGCGAGTAAGTGTCCGTTAAAACATCACGAGCATCGAATCCGCAAGAAAAATGTCCATGATAGCTAGGCATGAGCATCGAATCCGCGAGTAAAGTGTCATTAAAACCTATAACGAGCATCAAACATTGAGTAAACAGTCCATGATACCTAGACATGAACATCGAATACGCGAGTAAAGTGTCCATTAAAACCTATACACGAGCATCGAAATCCGTGCGAAAATGTCATGATACCTAGACACGCGACATTGAATCCGCAAGTATAGTGTCCATTAAAAACCTATCACGAGCATCGAATCCGCGAGTAAAATGTCCATGATACTAGACACGAAACACGAATCCGCGAGTAAAGTGTCCATTAGAAACCATTACACGAGATCGCATCCGCGAGTTAAAATGTCCCATGATACCTAGACACGAACATCGAATCCGCGAGTAAAGTGTCCATTAAAACCTATACACGAGCATCAAATCCGCCAAAAATGTCCATGATGCTAGGCCAGAGCATCGAATCCGCGAGTAAGGTCCATTAAAACCTATACACGAGCATCGAATCCGCAGCAAAATGTCCATGATAAGCTAGGCATGAGCATCGAATCCGCGCAGTGAGTAAAGTGTCCATTTAAACCTATACACGAGCATCAAATCCTGAGTAAAATGTCCATGATACCTAGAACTAACAGAATACGCGAGTAAAGTGTCCATTAAAACTATACACGAGCACGAATCCGCGAGTAAATGTCCATTGATACTAGACACGAAATTGAATCCGCAAGTATAGGTCCATTAAAACCTATACACGAGCATCGAATCCGCGAGTAAAATGTCCATAATACCTAGACACGAACATCGAATCCACGAGAAGTGTCCATTAAAACTATACAGAGTATCGAATCCGCGAGTAAAATGTCCATGATACCTAGATATGAACATCGATCCGCGAGTATAGTGTCCATTAAAACCTATACACGAGCATCGAACCGCAAGTAAAATGTTTATGATACCTAGACACAAACATCGAATCGCGAGTAAAGTGTCCATTAAAACCTACACGAGCATCGAAATCCGCCGAGTAAAATGTTCATGATACCTAGGACACAAACATCGAATTGCGAGTAAAGTGTCCATTAAAAATATACACGAGCATCGAATCCTCGAGTAAAATGCTCATGATACCTAGACACGAAATCGAATCCGCGAGTAAAGTGTCCATTAAAACTTATTCACGAGCATCGAATCCGCAAGAAACTGTCCATGATAGATAGGCATGAGCATCGAATCCGCGAGTAAAGTGTCCATTAAAACCTATACACGAGCATCAATCCTTGAGTAAAATGTCATGATACCTAGACATGAACATCGAATACGCGAGTAAAGTGTCCTAAAACCTATACACGAGCATCGAATCGTGAGAAAAATGTCCATGATACCTAGACACGAACATGAATCGCAAGTATAGTGTCCATTAAAACCTATACACGAGGCATGAATCCGCGAGTAAAATGTCCATAGATACCTAGACAGAACAATCGAATCCGCGGTAAAGTGTCCATAGAACCTATACACGAGCATCGAATCCGCGAGTAAAATGTCCATGATACCTAGACACGAACATCGAATCCGCGAGTAAAGTGTCCATTAAACCTATAAACGAGCATCGAATCCGCGAGTAAAATGTCCATGATACCTAGACACGAACATCGAATCCGCGAGTAAAGTGTCCATTAAAACCTATACACGAGTATCGAATCCGCGAGTAAAATGTCCATGGTACCTAGACACACATCGAATCCGCGGAGTATAGTGCCATTAAAACCTAACACGAGCATCGAATCCGCAAGTAAAATGTTCATGATACCTAGACACGAACCTCGAATCCGCGAGTATAGTGTCCATTAAAACCCTATACAAGAGCATCGATCCGCAAGTAAAATGTTCATGATACCTAGACACAACAATCGAATCTGCGAGTAAAGTGTCCATTAAAAAACTATACACGAGCATCGAATCCGCGAGTAAAAGTTCATGATACCTATACACAAAACATCGAATCTGCGAAGTAAAGTGTCCATTAAAACCTATACACGAGCATCAAATCCCGAGTAAAATGTCCATGATACCTAGACCACGAACATCGAATCCGCGAGTAAATGGTCCATTAAAACTATACACGAGCACAAAATCGCAAGCAAAATTGCCATGATAGCTAGGCATGAGCATCGAATCCGCGAGTAAAGTGTCCATTAAAACCTATACACGAGCATCGAATCCGCAAGAAAATGTCCATGATAGCTAGGCATGAGCATCGAATCCGCGAGTAAAGTGTCCATTATTAAAACCTATACACGAGCATCAAATCCTTGAGTAAATTGTCCATGATACCTAGACATGAACATCGAATACGCGAGTAATGTGTCCATTAAAACCTATACACGAGCATTCGAATCGCGAGTAAAAGTGTCCATGATTACCTAGACACGAACATTGAATACGCAAGTATAGTGTCCATTAAAAACCTATACACGAGCATCGAATCCGCGAGTAAAATGGTCCATGATACCTAGACACGAACATCGAATCCGCGAGTAAAGTGTCCATTAAAACTATACACGAGCATCGAATCCGCGAGTTAAAATGTCCATGATACCTAGACACGAACATCGAATCCGCGAGTAAAGTGTCCATTAAAACCTATACACGAGCACGCATCGAATCCGGGAGTAAAATGTCCATGATTACCTAGACACGAACATCGAATCAACGAGTAAAGTGTCCATTAAAACCTATACACGAGTATCGAATCCGCGAGAGTAAAATGTCCATGATACCTAGACACGAAGCATCGATCCGCAGTAAATGTTCATGTACTAGACACAAACATCGAATCCGCGAGATAGTGCCATTAAAACCTACACAGACGAATCCGCAAGTAAATGTTCGATACCTAGACAAAACATCGAATCTGCGAGTAAGTGTCCATTAAAAACCTATACACGAGCATCGAATCCGCGGAGAAAATGTTCATGATACCTAGACACAACATAGAATCTGCGAGTAAAGTGTCCATTAAACTATACACGAGCATCAAATCCGCGAGAGTAAAATGTCATGATACCTAGACACAACATCGAATCCGCGAGTTAAAGTGTCCATTAAAACCTATACACGAGCATCAAATCGCAAGCAAAATGTCCATGATAGCTAGGCATGAGCATCGAATCCGCGAGTAAAGTGTCCATTAAAACCATAACACGAGCATCGAATCCGCAAGCAAAATGTCCATGATAGTAGGCATGAGCATCGAATCCGCGAGTAAAGTGTCCATTAAAACCTATACACGAGCATCAAAATCCTTGAGTAAAATGTCATGATACTAGACATGAAACATCGAATACGCGAGTAAAGTGTCCATTAAAACCTATACACGAGCATCGAATCCGCGAGTAAAATGTCAATATACACTGACACGAACATTGAATCCGCAAGTATAGTGTCCATTAAAACCTATACACGAGCATGAACCGCGAGTAAAATGTCCATGAACCTAGACACGAACATCGAATCCGCGAGTAAAGTGTCCATAAAACCTATACAGAGCATCGAATCCGCGAGTAAAATGTCCATGATACCTAGACACGAACATCGAATCCGCGAGTAAAGTGTCCATTTAAAACCTATACACGAGCATCGAACCGCGAGAGTAAAATGTCCATGATACCTAGACACGAACATCGAATCCGCGAGTAAAGTGTCCATTAAAACCTATACACAAGCATCGAATCCGCAAGTAAAATGTCCATGATAGCTAGGCATGAGCATCGAATCCACGAGTAAAGTGTCCATTAAAACCTATACACGAGCATCAAATCCTTGAGTAAAATGTCCATGATACCTAGACATGAAACATCGAATGCGCGAGTAAAGTGTCCATTAAAACCTATTACACGAGCATCGAATCGTGTGTAAAATGTCCATGATAACCTAGACACGAACATGAATCCAGCTGCATAGTGTCCATTAAAACCTATACACGAGTATCGAAATCCGCGAGTAAAATGTCCATGATACCTAGACACGAACATCGAATCTGCGGAGAAAGTGGTCCATTAAAACCTATACACGAGCATCGAATCCGGAGTAAATGTCCATGATACCTAGACACGAACATCGAATCCGCGAGTAAAGTGTCCATTAAAACCTATACACGAGCATCGAATCCGCGGTAAAATGTCCATAATACCAGACACGAACATCGAATCCACGAGTAAAGGTCCATTAAAACCTATACACGAGTATCGACATCCGCCGAGTAAAATGTCCATGATACTAGCATGAACATCGAATCCGCGAGTATAGTGTCCATTAAAACCTATACACGAGCATCGAATCCGCAAGTAAAATGTTCATGATACCTAGACACAAACATCGAATCTGCGAGTAAAGTGTCCATTAAAACCTATACACGAGCATCGAATCCGCGAGTAAAATGTTCATGATACCTAGACACAAACATCGAATCTGCGAGTAAAGTGTCCATTAAAACCTATACACGAGCATCGAATCCTCGAGTAAAATGTCCATGATACCTAGACACGAACATCGAATCCGCGAGTAAAGTGTCCATTAAAACCTATTCACGAGCATCGAATCCGCAAGCAAAATGTCCATGATAGCTAGGCATGAGCATCGAATGCGCGAGTAAAGTGTCCATTAAAACCTATACACGAGCATCAAATCCTTGAGTAAAATGTCCATGATACCTAGACATGAACATCGAATACGCGAGTAAAGTGTCCATTAAAACCTATACACGAGCATCGAATCCGTGAGAAAGAAAAAAGAAAAATGTCCATGGATACCTAGACACGAAACATTGAATCCGCAGTATAGTGTCCAGTTAAAACCTATACACGAGCATCGAATCCGCGAGTAAAAATGTCCATGTGAACCTAGACACGAACATCGAATCCGCGAGTAAAGTGTCCATTAGAACCTATACACGAGCATCGAATCGCGAGTAAAATGTCCATGATACCTAGACACGAACATCGATCCGCGAGTAAAGTGTCCATTAAAAACCTAAACGAGCATCGAATCCGCGAGTAAAATGTCCATGATATAGACACGAAACGAATCCACGAGTAAAAAGTGTCCATTAAAACCTATACACGAGTATCGAATCCGCGAGTAAAATGTCCATGATAACTAGGACACGAACATCGAATCCGCGAGTATAGTGTCCATTAAAACCTAACACGAGCATCGAATCCGCAAGTAAAATGTTCATGATACCTAGACACGAACATCGAATCCGAGGTAAGTGTCCATTAAAAACTATACACGAGCATCGAATCCGCAAGTAAAATGTTCATGATACCTAGACACAAATAATCGAATCTGCGAGTAAGTGTCATTAAAAACCTATACACGAGCATCGAATCCAGCGAGGTAAAATGTTCATGATACCATATACACAAACATCGAATCTGCGAGTAAAGTGTCCATTAAAACCTATACACGAGCATCGAATCCGCGAGTAAAAAGTTCATGATACCTATACACCAAACATCGAATCTGCGAGTTAAAGTGTCCATTAAAACCTATACACGAGCATCAAATCCTCGAGTAAAAATGTCCATGATACCTAGACACGAACATCGAATCCGCGAGTAAAGTGTCCATTAAAACCTATACACGAGCATCAAATCCGCAAGCAAAATGTCCATGATAGCTAGCTACATGAGCATCGAAATCCGCGAGTAAAGTGTCCATAAAACCTATACACGAGCATCGAATCCGCAAGCAAAATGTCCATGATGCTAGGCATGAGCATCGAATCCGGAGAAAGTGTCCATTTAAAACCTATACACGAGCATCAAATCCTTGAGTAAAATGTCCATGATACTAGACATGAACACGAATACGCGAGTAAAGTGTCCATTAAAACCTATACACGAGCATCGAATCCGCGAGTAAAAGTCCATGATACCTAGACACGAACATTGAATCCGACAAGTATAGTGTCCATTAAAACCTATACACGAGCATCGAATCCGCGAGTAAAATGTCCATGATACCTAGACACGAACATCGAATCCGCGAGAGTAAAGTGTCCATTTAAAACCTATACACGAGCATCGAATCCGCGAGTAAAATGTCCATGATACCTAGACACGAACATCGAACCGCGAGTAAAGTGTCCATTTAAAACCTATACACGAGCATCGAATCCGCGAGTAAATGTCATGATACCTAGACACGAACATCGAATCCACGAGTAAGTGTCCATTAAAAATATACACGAGTATCGAATCCGCGAGTAATAAATGTCCATGATACCTAGACACGAGCATCGAATCCGCAAGTAAAAGTTCATGATACCTAGACACAAACATCGAATCCGCGAGTATAGTGTCCTTATTAAAACCTATACACGAGCATCGAATCCGCAAGTAAAATGTTCATGATACCTAGACACAAACATCGAATCTGCGAGTAAAGTGTCCATTAAAACCTATACACGAGCATCGAATCCGCGAGTAAAATGTTCATGATACCTAGACACACATAGAATCTGCGAGTAAAGTGTCCATTTAAACCTATACACGAGCATCAAATCCGCGAGTAAAATGTCCATGATACCTAGACACGAACATCGAATCCGCGAGTAAAGTGTCCATTAAAACCTATACACGAGCATCAAATCCGCAAGCAAAATGTCCATGATAGCTAGGCATGAGCATCGAATCCGCGAGTAAAGTGTCCATTAAAACCTATACACGAGCATCGAATCCGCAAGCAAAAATGTCCATGATAGCTAGGCATGAGCATCGAATCCGCGAGTAAAGTGTCCATTAAAACCTATACACGAGCATCAAATCCTTGAGTAAAATGTCCATGATACCTAGACATGAACATCGAATACGCGAGTAAAGTGTCCATTAAAACCTATACACGAGCATCGAATCCGCGAGTAAAATGTCCATGATACCTAGACACGAACATTGAATCCGCAAGTATAGTGTCCATTAAAACCTATACACGAGCATCGAATCCGCGAGTAAAATGTCCATGATACCTAGACACGAACATCGAATCCGCGAGTAAAGTGTCCATTAAAACCTATACACGAGCATCGAATCCGCGAGTAAAATGTCCATGATACCTAGACACGAACATCGAATCCGCGAGTAAAAGTGTCCATTAAACCTATACACGAGCATCGAATCCGCGAGTAAAATGTCCATGATACCTAGACACGAACATCGAATCCACGAGTAAAGTGTCCATTAAAACCTATACACGAGTATCGAATCCGCGAGTAAAATGTCCATGATACCTAGACACGAGCATCGAATCCGCAAGTAAAATGTTCATGATACCTAGACACAAACATCGAATCCGCGAGTAAAGTGTCCATTAAAACCTATACACGAGCATCGAATCCGCAAGTAAAATGTTCATGATACCTAGACACAAATCATGAATCTGCGAGTATAAAGTGTCCATTAAATTACAAACCTTTAACGCTTATAGGTTTAATGGACACTTTTACTCGCAGATTCGATGTTTGTGTCCTAGGTATCATGAACATTTTACTTGCGGATTCGATGCTCGTGATAGGTTTTTAATGGACACTATACTCGCGGATTCGATGTTTGTGTCTAGGTATCATGAACATTTACTTGCGTATTCGATGCTCGTGTCTAGGTATCAGGGACATTTTACTCGCGGATTCGATCTCGTGTACTAAGGTTTTAATGGACACTTTACTCGTGGATTCGATTTCGTGTCTAGGTATCATGGACATTTTACTCGCGGATTCGATGCTCGTGTATAGGTTTTAATGGACACTTTACTCGCGATTCGATGTTCGTGTCTAGGTATCATGGACATTTTACTCGCGGATTCGATGCTCGTTATAGTTTTAATGGACACTTTACTCGCGGATTCGATGTTCGTGTCAGGTCATCTGGACATTTTACTCTCGGATTCGATGCTCGTGATAGGTTTAATGGACACTATACTTGCGGATTCAATGTTCTGTGTCTAGGTATCATGGCATTTTACTCGCGGATTCGATGCCGTGTATAGGTTTTAATGGACACTTACTCGCGTATTCGATGTTCTGTCTAGGTATCATGGACATTTTCTCAGGATTTGATGCTCGTGTATAGGTTTTAATGGACACTTTACTCGCGGATTCGATGCTCATGCCTAGCATCATGGACATTTTTGCTGCGATTCGATGCTCGTGTATAGGTTTTAATGGACACTTTACTCTGCGGATTCGATGCTCATGCCTAGCTATCATGGACATTTTGCTTGCGGATTTGATGCTCGTGTATAGTTTTAATGGACACTTTACTCGCGGATTCGATGTTCGTGTCTATTACATGGACATTTACTCGCGGATTTGATGCTCGTGTAAGGTTTAAATGGACACTTTACTCGCAGATTCTATGTGTGTCTAGGTATCATGAACATTTTACTCCGGATTCGATGCTCGTGTATAGGTTTATGGACACTTTACTCGCATATTCGATGTTTGTGCTAGGTTCATGAACATTTTACTTGCGGATTCGATGCTCGTGTATAGGTTTTAATGGACACTATACTCGCGGATTCGATGGTTGTGTCTAGGTATCATAACATTTTCCTTTACTTGCGGATTCGATGCTTCGTGTCTAGGTATCATGGACATTTTACCCGCGGATTCGATCTCGTGTATAGGTTTTAATGGACACTTTACTCGGATTCGATGTTCGTGTCTAGGTATCATGGACATTTTACTCGCGGATTCGATGCTCGTGTATAGGTTTTAATGGACACTTTACTCGCAGATTCGAGCTTCGTGTCTAGGTATCATGGACATTTTACTCACAGATTCGATGCTCGTGTATAGGTTTTAATGGACACTTTACTCGCGTATTCGATGTTCGTGACTAGGTATCATGGACATTTTACTCGAGGATTTGATGCTCGTGTATAGGTTTTAATGGACACTTACTTGCGGATTCATGTTCGTGTCTAGGTATCATGGACATTTTACTCGCGGTTCGATGCTCGTGTATAGGTTTTAATGGACACTTTACTCGCGATTCGATGTTCATGTCTAGATCATGGACATTTTACCTCGGATTGATGCTCGTGTATAGGTTTTAATGGACACTTTACTCGCGGATTCGATGTCATGCTAGGATCATGGACATTTTGCTGCGGATTCGATGCTCGTGTATAGGTTTTAATGGACACTTTACTCGCTATTCGTGCTCAGGCTAGTATCATGGACATTTTGCTGCGGATTTGATGCTCGTGTATAGGTTTTAATGGACACTTTCTCGCGATTCGATGTCGTGTCTAGGTATCATGGACTTTTACTCGGGATTGATGCTCGTGTATAGGTTTTAATGGACATTTACTCGCGATTCGATGTTCTGTTAGGTATCATGGACATTTTACTCGCGGATTCGATGCTCGTGTATAGGTTTTAATGGACACTTTACTCGCAGATTCGATGTTTGTGTCTAGGTATCATGAACATTTTACTCGCGGATTCGATGCTCGTGTATAGGTTTTAATGGACACTTTACTCGCAGATTCGATTTGTGTCTAGGTATCATGACATTTTACTCGCGGATTCGATGCTCGTGTATAGGTTTTAATGGACACTTATACTCGCGGATTCGATGTTCGTGTCTAGGTATCATGACAATTTTACTGCGGATTCGATGCTCGTGTATAGGTTTTAATGGACACTATCTCGCGGATTCGATGTTCGTGTCTAGGTATCATGGACATTTTACTCGCGGATTCGATCTCGTGTATAGGTTTTAATGGACACTTTACTCGTGGATTCGATGTTCGTGTCTAGGTATCATGGACATTTTACTCGCGGATCGATGCTCGTGTATAGGTTTTAATGGACACTTTACTCGCGATTCGATGTTCGTGTCTAGGTATCATGGACATTTTACTCGCGGATTCGATGCTCGTGTATAGGTTTTAATGGACACTTTACTCGCGGATTCGATGTTCGTGTCTAGGTATCATGGACTTTTACTCGCGGATTCGATGCTCGTGTATAGGTTTTAATTGGACACTTACTGCGGATTCAATGTTCGTGTCTAGGTATCATGGACATTTTCTCCACGGATTCGATGCTCGTGTATAGGTTTTAATGGACACTTTACTCCGTGATTCGATGTTCATGTCTAGTATCATGGACATTTTACTCGGATTGATGCTCGTGTATAGGTTTTAATGGACACTTTACTCGCGGATTCGATGCTCATGCCTAGCTATCATGGACATTTTGCTTGCGGATTCGATGCTCGTGAATAGGTTTTAATGGACACTTTACTCGCGGATTCGATGTTCGTGTCTAGGTATCATGGACATTTACTCGAGGATTCGATGCTCGTGTATAGGTTTTAATGGACACTTTACTCGCAGATTCGATGTTTGTCTAGGTATCATGAACATTTTACTCGCGGATTGATGCTGCTGTGTATAGGTTTTAATGGACACTTTACTCGCAGATTCGATGTTTGTGTCTAGGTATCATGAACATTTTACTTGCGGATTCGATGCTCGTGTATAGGTTTTAATGGACACTATACTCGCGGATTCGATGTTCGTGTCTAGGTATCATGGACATTTTACTCGCGGATTCGATGCTCGTGTATAGGTTTTAATGGACACTTTACTCGTGATTCGATGTTCGTGTCTAGGTATCATGGACATTTTACTCGGATTCGATGCTCGTGTATAGGTTTTAATGGACACTTTACTCGCGGATTCGATGTTCGTGCTAGTATCATGGACATTTTCTCGCGGATTCGATGCTCGTGATAGGTTTTAATGGACACTTTACTCCGAATTCGATGTTCGTGTCTAGGTATCATGGACATTTTACTCGCGGATTTCGATCTCGTTAGAGGTTTTAATGGACACTATGCTGCGATTCGATGTTCTGTCTAGGTATCATGGACATTTTACCACGATTCGATGCTCGTGTATAGGTTTTAATGGACACTTTACTCGCGATTCGATGTTCATGTATAGTCTAGGTATCATGGACATTTTACTCAAGGATTTTGATGCTCGTGTATAGGTTTTAATGGACACTTTACTCGGGATTCGATGTCATGCTAGTATCATGGACATTTTACTTGCGGATTCGATGCTGTTAGTTTATGGAACATTTACTCGCGGATTCGATGTTCGTGTCTAGGTATCATGGACATTTACTCGCGGATTCGATGCTCGTGTATAGGTTTTAATGGACACTTTACTACGCGGATTCGATGTTCGTGTCTAGGTATCATGGACATTTTACTCGCGGATTCGAGTAGCTCGTGTATAGGTTTTATGGACACTTTACTCGGGATTCGATGTTCGTGTCTAGTATCATGGACATTTTACTCGCGGATTCGATGCTCGTGTATAGGTTTTAATGGACACTATACTGCGGATTCATGTTCGTGTCTAGGTATCATGGACATTTTACTCGCGGATTCGATGCTCGTGTATAGGTTTTAATGGACACTTTACTCGCGATTCGATGTTCTGTCTAGGTCATGGACATTTTACTCGGATTCGATGCTCGTGTATAGGTTTTAATGGACACTTTACTCGCGGATTCGTGTCATGCTAGTATCATGGACATTTTCTGCGGATTCGATGCTCGTGTATAGGTTTTAATGGACACTTTACTCGCGGATTCGATGCTCATGCCGAGTATCATGGACATTTTGCTTGCGGATTGATTTCTGTATAGGTTTTAATGGACACTTTCTCGCGGATTCGATGTTGTGTCTAGGTATCATGGACATTTTACTCGCGGATTGATGCTCGTGTATAGTTTTAATGGACACTTTACTCGCAGATTCGATGTTGTGCTAGGTATCATGACATTTTACTCCGGGATTCGATGCTCGTGTATAGGTTTTAATGGACACTTTACTCGCAGATTCGATGTTTGTGTCTAGGTATCATGAACATTTTACTCGCGGATTCGATGCTCGGTATAGGTTTTAATGGACACTTCTCTCGGATTCGATGTTTGTGTCTAGGTATCATGAACATTTTACTTGCGGATTCGATGCTCGTGTTTTTTCTAGTATCATGGACATTTTACTCGGTATTCGATACTCGTGTATAGGTTTAATGGACACTTTACTCGTGGATTCGTTTCGTGTCTAGGTATCATGGACATTTTACTCGCGGATTCGATGCTCGTGTATAGGTTTTAATGGACAACTTTACTCGCGGATTCGATGTTCGTGTCTAGGTATCATGGACATTTTACTCGCGATTCGATGCTCGTGTATAGGTTTTAATGGACACTTTACTCGCGGATTCGAGTTGTTCGTGTCTAGGTATCATGGACATTTTACTCGCGGATTCGATGCTCGTGTATAGGTTTTAATGGACACTTACTGCGGATTCGATGTTCGTGTCTAGGTATCATGGACATTTTACTCGCGGATTCGATGCTCGTGTATAGGTTTTATGACACTTACTCGCGATTCGATGTTCATGTCTAGGTATCATGGACATTTTACTCGGATTGATGCTCGTGTATAGGTTTTAATGGACACTTTACTCGGATTCGATGTTCATGCTAGTATCATGGACATTTTCTGCGGATTCGATGCTCGTGTATAGGTTTTAATGGACACTTTACTCGCGGATTCGATGCTCATGCCTAGGTATCATGGACATTTTGCTTGCGTTGATGCTCGTGTATAGGTTTTATGGACACTTTACTCGCGGATTCGATGTTCGTGTCTAGGTACATGGACATTTTACTCGAGGATTTGATGCTCGTGTATAGGTTTTAATGGACACTTTACTCGGAATTCGATGTTGTGTATAGGTATCATGAATTTTACTCGCGGATTCGATGCTCGTGTATAGGTTTTAATGGACACTTTACTCGCAGATTCGATGTTTGTGTCTAGGTTTCATGAACATTTTACTGCGGATTCGATGCTCGTGTATAGGTTTTTTAAGGACACTTACTCGCGATCGATGTTGTGTCTAGGTATCATGAACATTTTACTTGCGGATTCGATGCTCGTGTATAGGTTTTAATGGACACTATACTCGCGGATTCGATGTCGTGTCAGGTATCATGGACATTTTACTCGCGGATTCATCTCGTGTATAGGTTTTAATGGACACTTTACTCGTGGATTCGATGTCGTGTCTAGGTATCATGGACATTTTACTCGCGGATTCGATCTCGTGTTATGTTTTTAATGGACACTTTACTCGCGGATTCGATGTCGTGTCTAGGTATCATGGACATTTTACTCGCGGATTCGATGCTCGTGTATAGGTTTTAATGGACACTTTACTCGCGGATTCGATGTTCGTGTCTAGGTATCATGGACATTTTCTCTCGGATTCGATGCTCGTGTATAGGTTTTAATGGACACTTACTTGCGGATTCATGTTCGTGTTCTAGGTATCATGGACATTTTTCTCGCGATTCGATGCTCGTGTATAGGTTTTAATGGACACTTTACTCTCTGCGTATTCGATGTCTTGTCTAGGTATCAGGACATTTTACTCAGGATTGATGCTCGTGTATAGGTTTTTAATGGACACTTTACTCGCGGATTCGATGCTCATGCTATAGCTATCATGGACATTTTCTTGCGGATTCGATGCTCGTGATAGTTTTATGGACACTTTCTACTCGCGGATTCGATGTTCGTGTTAGGTTTATCATGGACATTTTACTCGAGGATTCGATGCTCGTGTATAGGTTTTAATGGACACTTTACTCGATATTCGATGTTGGTTCAGGTATCATGAACTTTTTACTCGCGGATTCGATTCTCGTGTATGGTTTAATGGACACTTTACTCGCGATTCGATTTTGTGTCTGGTATCATGACATTTTACTTGCGGATTCGATGCTCGTGTTTAGGTTTTTAATGGACCACTAATACTTCGCATTCGATGTTCATGTCTAGGTATCATGGACATTTTACTCAAGGATTTGATGCTCGTGTATAGGTTTTAATGGACACTTTACTCGTGGATTCGATGCTCATGCCTAGCTATCATGGACATTTTATTTACTCGTGGATTCGATGCTCATGCCTAGCTATCATGGACATTTTACTTGCGGATTCGATGCTTGTGTATAGGTTTTAATGGACACTTTACTCGCGGATTCGATGTTCGTGTATCCCCCCTTTTTTCTGCTAACATGTTTTGTTCCTTCCCTTCCTTGTACCCTCATGATTTCTCACAGGTTTATACTTTTTACTTCACTGATGACCGGAAAGCACAGAGAAGAATATTTTTTTTTTGCAGGACCATTCTAACAATGGCCAAAAATCCAAAAAATAATAAGAGAACCAGTCCACAATCCTTAATGGCTCTATCATGTGCTGAAAGGTTGAACAACATGAGGTAAATCCCTCAGTTTAATTGGGCCTATAATAAATTGAATGGAAAATGTAAATGTCACACCACAGATATTTTCGGTCCGATTCACTGCACTTTCGGTCAGGCGGGCGAAAATCTGCTGGTGTGGGAGTCCACTGCGACCGATCGGACAAACGAACGATCGGACATGTCGGTAAATTCCATCAATCGTGTGGTTTCCCTATGGACTGTGCGATCGATCGTTCACAAAATTTCGGCTGAGCGCTCAGTCAGGACAAATAGTCTGTGCATGTGTACCCAGCCTAACCAAATCAGTCCTCAAACCTGACATCAGCATGAATGAATTCACTCTTCATCAAAACTTACAAACAAAACAATTACTGCAATGGAACCAACGTTTTAATCCCGAAATGAAAGATTTGTCACAAACATATTATTTGACAAAAGTATATGGTGTCTGATGTAATGGCTGCTTTTGTGGGATCTCAGGTGTTACAAAAGGCAGGAAATATCCAAAACGAATTTCAAGTATAAGCGTTTACGTGGAATGTTTATTTTTGGGAAGGAAGGTAGGTAATTGGAATAACATTATAAACTGTGAGGCAGGTAAGTTTGAATGTAAGTGAATAATGGCCCATGCACTGGAAGTTACTGTCACAAACAAATATTACTATATATTGTTACCACATAGTGCCACTCAAAACAAAATGAACAGGTCATCTCTAAATTCATTCTATGTGCTCTTCGTTATAGGCTAACCCACCATGTAAGAGTAGGCTCTGGATATCCGGTTACTTCAACTTCCAAAGTCACTGGAGAACCTTCCTTAACAGTGAATTAGGCAGGTGCTTGGAGATGCCAGGCTTCTGACCTGAGAGTCTAACATTGCTTTTTTTACCACTCTTGGGAAGTCACAGTCGTCCTTGGCTGCTTTTGTTCGGGGTCTGGTTAAAAACGTGACACTTGAAAATCATACTGGGGTTGCATGCACCTATCTTTAGTTTTAGTGGAGTTATGGAAACATGCATTGTTGGGTTTTTTTCAATGCTCTCGTACACAGAATGTGCTGCCAAGGGTTTCATGCAATTCATTCATCATGCTGGTGCTGGAGAGGCTTTTGCAGATTGGAGAATTTAAAGAATAGACCCTTTCGTGTACTATGGCTGGCTGATGAGCAAAAGGGGAATCTACTTTATATCCAACGCTAGGGGAACCAGAACCTCTCATAACTCAATGTCTCTTTTCTTTTTTGCAGCTTGACACGTCAGTATTAGAACAGGGTTAAGAGTTCCGACCTGTCCACCATCTTTTTGCCATTTGCATTTAATTGCATTTGCAAGCTGTATGAAGTGACATGCAAACTGTGGGAGCTGACACAATGCTGCTCTTCCTGCTCTGGTCCTGACTGCGGGAGATTGGATTCAGGAGTCTCAGCAAGTGGAGCAGAGAATATCATCGGGGAAATGCATTCATCTTCATCACCCAGATGCAGCTTCCTCTGCTAGTAGTTCGAGATGCAATTCCGTCTCTGTTACTATGTTGGCTTCTTTAGCCAATGTTGATAGTCTCTCCAGCAGGAGACATATTGGTTCCTCGGGTGCCACTTTCTGTGGTTCCTGCAAAAACAGTTTGCAAAGTTTCTAATATTACAACCATGAAATACATGTCCAAAATTTCAATTCGATAAAATGGCTTGGATTTAAAACGATTTGATTTCTGGGAACTTATTTATTTTAAGAGGTAGAGAATGTTTTCCAAACAGTATAATTGTATATTGAGGGAAATATGCTTGAAATATGTTTTGCTAACTGAATAATATAAATCATATCAACAGAAAATAAATATAGATTAAAGCCACAGGGCTGCACTTCAACTCACCTCTCGTACGCATCACCTTCCAATACGGAAATCAGGCAGCTAGCAGATGTTGTGCCAACTGCAAGTCGGGGGAGAGGTGTGTGGGTGGGTGGCCACACCTCTATCTGTGTTGGGGTGGGGGTTAAGAGCAGCAAAGTAACATTTGGGACACAGATATAGTTCAGGTTTGTCCCTGAGGCGGCAAAGCGGTACATTTAACAGATAGTGTACCCCCTAACCCCTACATATATGGATATCAGATGTATCCTCAGACTTCTTGTGCCCTTTATAAAAACCACTTGGCCTGTGGCTTCTAATTTCTATATGGTCACGGACTCTTCATAACCTTATAAAAGTAGGGGTGCATTATCTACTATACTTAACTTATTATGGGTCTGTTTTGTGTAACTATTAATTTGTACTTTCACAAGTAAAGCTAGTCATACACATGTCGATCTTTACAAAGAGTTATAAACTCTATTGTCTTTAAAAAAGGTTTGCACATTTAATTGCGTTATTGATAAACTTACATTTTTATACCTCTATACTAGAGATTTTGTGGCCATTGCACATTGCCCACACAGTATAAAATACTCAGCAATAAGTATTGAATATTAGTTTATGGACATAGGGGACAAATATTATATACATTATGATAAATCACAATGCAATACCATCCAAGCTTCTCATGAAGTTCCTTTAAATATATAAACCAGTTCATTAACGGATTGCATGGCTTCTTTGTGTTTAACCTGTCATCATTGTCAACTATTTTGGCCCCTTCAATTCAGGTCCTAACAGATATATATACAGATATATATATACAAAGGTTACCGAGCACAGTATGACATACATATTTATCTGAGAAACTCATTAAACCTGGCCTTGCACAGTTACAGGAAGCATTATATACATATTTATTCTTAATATCTGCTTGTGTAGACCATTAAAAAATGGATCTGGCAGAATCAAATTCATTAATTAGTAATGCGAGAATCTTGAAGTGAAATAGTGCAAGTCAGTTTTGATACTAACATGCTTTCCAACCTTACAACACAAGGTCCAACTAGCTTCATACATACGGGCTTTGCAACACCTAGGTTCAGGTTCTTTGGCACAAGTTTTTACTGTTTACAGGGTGTGTGACTCTCCAACTATATCATGTATATATAGTATTTGCTCCCCTGCACTAATGTTGGTTTAAACAGGGAGATTCAATATTTATCATTATTGTAGAATCCATGCTAACCCAAATATTTTTCGGGTTATCATGGGTTTTACACTCATTTTTCAGGGCCTGTGCCATTTTATTATTAATTATATAATGACAAATGTAGAGTAACCGTCCCAAGAAGGATTACGACGATTGCGAAGCTTGGTCGGTAAGCGGAAATGGGAGGTTTCCTGCATCCCCCTCCCCCCCCCCCCCCTAGTATTTGTAGATCTCACCCTGGGTACACACCAAAAGGGGAGGAAGATGGTCCTGTGTGTTATATATTGTCCTACTAACCACCACTTTAACTAATGCATATCTAGAAAGATGAAATAGGCATATCAGGCGGCATATTTGCCTAAGCAATGTCTTCCCTGGTGGCAACCTTCCCACTTTCGTCCAACAGTTCGTCCAACTTTTCGTCCAACAGTTTCATTCATCTTAATCAGATGAATGGGCAAATCAGATTCACCACAAATCATGGCCGATTGTTCGGTCCCCTATGGCATCCCAGCAAGTCGTGGCAATACTTTTACCTCACCAAAGTTCCTTTTCCTGGCTGACCATTGGAAGTGCCAAATGTGTGGTTGAGACAAAGCATCTTATGGTGTGTACTCAGCTTTAGCAAAGATGATGATTTGTATGCAACAGAGAGACTACTGGAAAATAGATTGGTAACAGCTTAGGCTCTATGGATGAAAGGGATCCCTGTCTTTTCGCTTAGATTGCCTATGCCTAGAAACGGCCCTGAGGTAAAAGACAGCAAACAGACATGCAAAGGTTCCATTAACTGCCCATAACTTTCCTTACCACAAACATGTTTCGCAATCCTGACATTTGCCAATCCTTTTCTAATTGTTGTGGAACTGTGTGGTTGAATGAATTTTGTTGAATTGCTTAAGAAGTTGTTTCTACCGATTCTTTTGTTTTGCATTCTGCTGAATGCGTCCAACTACTTTACAACTGTAGCACACGCTTCTTCACACCAAACTGACACTATAATCAATGAAAGGAGAATAAATGTGTCAGACACTAATGATATAAACAAAAACCTCCTTTATGCTAATAACATCTGTTTACCTGTTGGTTACTAGTCTGATCATTTGTTTTTTCAAACTTTCCTTTTGGATCCACATTCCGATTTAACTCAGAGGTCTAGGGAGATCTAGAGCCACAACTATAGAGGAAATTGTTCCATACAGAAGAATCCATTTCATAAGAGATGCTATGTTCTTTATCAGGTAACCCCAATAACAGTTTCCATGTCGCAGATGGCAATTTGATAGCTGATCTATCACTCTAGTGGTATCTACAAACGGATTTACGGGAGAGCTAAAAAAACAAACCCTCAAACATAAAACCAGAAGTGTGGTTGTATCCCCCCAACGTTGTGTTTCCGTTTGTTCCAATAAACAGGCAAGGAGCATCAAAAGGAATGAGTTAAGGTTTTTAACTTTTATTTTGCATATTGAGGTTGTTCGCCAGGACCAGCACCACCCGAGAATTGGAAGCATGTCAGGAATGCAGTACTACTACAATCAGATTGCAGTTGCATCAGTAAACCATGCACAGTGGCTGGCTGTGGTACAGAATAAAACATTTTGTAGTAGTTTTTGTCCAGTTCAAGAAATTGTTGTATGTTAGATATGTATATGTTATATAATATCCTACCCAGCCCTTCCCCACCTCCAATAAAGCTGGGGTACAACACAGTAAAGATAAGCCCCGATACCATACATCGGATCCAACGGTATCGGGGATTTATCGGTACTGGTTGTCCTACCTTCGTATTCCGAGCAAGCACGGCTACGATAATCGGTCAGCTGAACACTTGTTCGGCCGCTCCATTTAGAGGAGTCTGACGCTGCAGAGGTGAAAACACAGTCCCGAGTGTTCTCCCTGATGTGCATAGGGAGAGACGCTCGGACTGTGTGTATGCGGATCTTTGAAAGATAAAGACAGGATCTTGCAGATCCTGTCTGTCATCTTTCAATGATCTGTACTGTGTGTACCTAGCTTAAGACTACCCAGGGTGAAGACCAAAACCTCTAGGTCCTTACGAAGATGGTTTTATGTGTGAAATTGCCAAGATTAGATCGCACTATGCTCTACTGACCCCCTGTAGAGCATTAAAATACTAACAAATAAATTATATTATTTAAAATCCTTATTAAAAATAATAATAAGTAATATATATTCCATGGTCGATTAACTAATAAGAGTATACCTTCCTAAATGTGCTTCAAAAACAACATCTGATAATCAATAAAATTAATTCAATATATCTATTAATCAATTAAGTTAATTCAAAACATCTATGAACTCTAAAATCAAATGAATTCTTCATTCATTAAGGAAACTAAAGTGCAAAAACATGTGAATAAAGTGCTTGTGATAATATTGCGCAATAATAAATATACAGGAGAGTTCAATAAAAGTTCTTATCGTTTAAAATGGTGCCAATTTTGCCCCAACCAATCAGATGCTATTTAACATTTGAAAGCTAACATCTGATTGGGTTGAGGCAAAATTAGCTCAATTTTTAACGGTAAGAACTTTTATTGAATCTCCCTGATAGTTAGTTGATCATGTCCGACAAAGTTTCTGTAAATAAAGTTCATGGTATTAAAGTGCTGTGTGATAGTTTCCAATAGATTTCCCCAGACCATTTCCAAGGCCACTGAGCCATTAACAGTAAATTACCATTGCTTTGTATATCTTAATATTAGGCGAACTTTTGGTGAGCTTAAAGGGTGAGAACACTGGTCTATAGAGAAAGATTGATCAGAATTTCTTTATTTATGTTTGAAACAAACATCCTGCGCCGTTCCTTCTTTTCATTCTTCAATAAACAAGATAAATTTCCTAATGCATGTTGTTTGTCACTTGCTAATGAAACAGAATTTGGCAGCTGTCCTGTGGCACATACCATCACAATGGAGCGGTGGGCACATACAGAGAAGCTTGGCACAAGATAAGGAGAAGAACTGTTAAATACATATAATGAGTAGGTCTGTATGGAGAGGAGGAAAGTTGCCATATTTTTAGGCTACAAGATACAGAGATGGGGATAACCATAGAAAAAACTGTTTATATTAAATCTGAAACCCTGCAGTTATTGTTTGACTACAACCCTAACTCACAGATCCCCTTTACCTACTCTTCTGCCAGCATGATTTCTTGGGGGTATACAGTATGCAGTAACAGAAGTAACAGGCTGCGAGTTTAGACACCCTTCCATGAAAAAAAATAGTGATTGTAATTGTAAATCTAAACAAAAGACTCACAGGGCATGCCTTGGTCCATTTATTAGTTTAAGGTATCCTGACTTTACACTGACATGAAGTTACCGACACCTAGTTCAGTGCCAATTCTTCCTTTGACACCCCTGCTTACTTGGAATTAGCCAATTATCAGCTATTAGACCCAGGGACCATGGCACTCACAGTAAGGTTAAAGCTGTACGATCATATTCTAATGGAATAGGAATAAACTCTAAATAACACTCTTACAGATGTGTGATTTTGCACGTGACAGGGACTAACAGTGCCCAATGAACAGCCCTTCCACACAATAAACGTATGTGTACCCGGCAAATCAACTAATGATGCCTGACCGAGCGTACATACATGTACAATAATTTTCCGTACTCGACTTCCGTTAGGTCATAAATAATCGGTTAGTGAGTGCCCTTTAAAAACAGTTCTTGTTCTCTAGCATACATAAAACAGCTCTCGGTCTTGTTCCAAGTTGTAAGATAATTATCACACGTGTAAACTAGGGATGATGATCAAATTATATCTCTACTCTTCATCATATACTGACCCACATTTAAAGTAAAAATATCCGAAATTAAATGTCAACTAGTTACGGTTCCTGTCTGCTAGGAATCTAAACAGCCATCCCCTCTATGAGTAATGGAGGTGAACATGTAGCTCCTAGAAAAGATTTCCCAGAATCCTTTTTTTGAAGACAATCAACATGTAATCAACATGCTTTAGTACGTTTAGAATAATGAAAGAGCACTGGTTCAGTCTTAGCTTTTAATTGAATATTACCCTCTTCCATGATTGTTGGAGATCTTCCGCCATTACAAGATTCTGTTTGTATTCGTCCATAACATTACTAAGTCATTAACTTGTTTCTGCAATTCCCCAACTGCTTCCAGTAGACCATGGGCCTTATCAATGTTCTGAGCCTGTGTGGTGATGGATACCTTCTTTTCCAAAAGTTTCAATTTTTTTTTATAAGCCTAGAAAAATTGTTATTGGAGAAGAAATTCTAAATATTCAGTAACAATTACGTATACAGTCGCGTTTCTGTAGAAGTCTATCAAAGAGAACACATTCTCTAAAAAATGTTAAAACACTGTATACTGTATGATGGAGTGTATGTAAAGGTTTGTACACATGCTCAATCTGTGAGCAAGGAACGACCCCCGAGGCCGTGCGCTAAAATGCGACGAATGGCCGTTTCGGCCTGAAGATCGTCCATTGTGTATGCGTTTGGTCAGGGGTCTTACATTGATCCGCCTGGCGGAACAACGAACGACCCCCGACCGAAAGCATACACACGGGCGATTCTCGGACTAAACAGCTGTTCTTCGCGTGTAGCGCTCAGCCGTCATTTATACCTTTACATACCTTTACATTCATACCTTTACATACAAAAGACTGAATTGTGTAAATTTTTTTCATTTCCCAGTGCCTCCTAGAACCTGCTAATTACAGTATTCCCCTCTAAACAGATGCCTCATTATCACTAAGTTGAACCCTACAGAACATACTGTAGTTCAGGGGAAAGGTCTTCTTTAAACCCCCAAAACCCTCCTTCCCATGTTAGATCTCTAGGCAGACCATTGTGTACCAAGGCAGACCCTTTTTCCATCCCCTCCCATTCATATATGCCCAGTATACTATATTTTAAATAGTGGACAACATTTAATGTCTGTGGTGTATCTACTCAAAATTTGAAAAAATAAGGAATAATCTCTCATTCCCAGAATTGTGTTAGAGGTATGTTAAAGGGAATAACAGTCAAATATCAGGGGACATTCCAAAGAAAGTCAGTTGTCTTAACTCAATTCGATCCAACATTGATTGTTCTAATTGCAAGAGTTCAGAAGATGTAGAGATCAAAAGATTGAAGAACTCCTGCTCCTTCCCCCTCTGACATAGTTCCCCTTTAGTTTTTTATGCTCTTTTGGCTAATGCATGGTTCAAAAATTGCTTGAATTTTGCATGGAAATTCTAATATATTTAAATTTCTAGCAATGGGGTTAGGTTTTATCCCTAGAAATGGTTTTAATTTCCTAGCCATAGGGTTAGGTTTACTTACTTGCATCTTTTCTGTATATGTTTTCAACTTGAAGGAGTTGGTTCTTTATCACTTTTAGATTTCTTTCCTTTCTCAATTTCTTGTATAGTTAAATTTTAAATTGTTGAATTTTTTTTTCAGATCCTTAAATGACTCTTTAACTGGAAAAAAAAACCCAACCCCCAGACTTTTAATAAATAAAACAAAGAAACACAGTCGAATTTTGAATTGGAACAATAAAATTCTTATTTTCAAAATGAAATAAATAGTGTGAGCAGATGGAAGGATATTTATAGAAATTCGTTCCAGGCTGTTGACAGTGAGGTTGCGTTTCTGTGCACTGTATGTGCCTTTTAACCTGCACATGTGTTTTCTCTACAATGGTCCTCTACTGTAATGCTCCAAAAATGGTCATCACATGTGATCCAATACCGGAGAGGAGTACATCTGATATATCTTTAAATAACAACTATGACAAAAATGACTGTTTAGGATCAATAGCAACTAACATAGGGAGGTAGAAAATCGTACTCCTGCCTCCCAATTCCCCCTCCCTATAGCTGATACTCACACCACTTGCATTACTGCCCTGCATTTGTGACTATCTCACTTATCTTTTACATTGAGAAAGATAATCAGTATGAAGAGTAAATCAAGCTGTCAGCTGCAACCAAGAGCTACAGTTCATACATGTGGCCACAGAGCTAGATGGGAGCAGGAATCCCTACCTCCCTATGGGCCATATTTATAAGCGCAGTATCGCAATTTAGCTTTATCTACGCTTTATCGGTGCAACAGTGGCCTGTAAATGTACAGCCACGGTCATACATTTAAACTGAACTTCGTTAATTTTTACGATTTACGATTGTAAATTAACTATTGTTAACCGACTGGAAATTAATGATTGGTTAAACAATCGTTAAACTGATTTTATAAAGGCGCAGTTCGTTTTTATGCGATACCATGCCTTTATAAATATGGTCCAAGAGTCTAGTCATGTCCCTGCACACGTTAGCAATAAATAAACCCGAAATGCGACATTACATCCTGAGGCGCCGGTTGTGCTGGGTGTCTTCTGCAAAACCAGTGCAGCTTGAGCTAAGAGTGAGTTAAAGTTATGCTAACCAATTAATAATCAGCTAGCACCTCTGTGTTAATAAAGCTGCAAAACTTCCAATTTCATTTTAGTTTTAAACTAAAATATGTTCTGATATATTTAGTTATTGAATTGCTATTAAGCCCAGCGCGGTATGTCTCCCACTAAAACGTATCCATTTAGCCCTGGAACACGTTATGACCCAGCTGTACAGAAGACTGGCCTCTGGACTATTTTTGCCCCCAGTGCTGGATATATAAGCAGTCGTTCCTGTCTTTCGTAAGAAGCCAGAAGACACCTAAATTTACAGCCTGAATAATAGTGTTATCTACAGTATGGGCGAGGTTCTCACACAGTGGCACACTTGGTAATGTGCTCATTTTTCTCTCATGTCACTCTGTGTTCTTATTGTTGGACGGTTATAATAACCCATATTTGATGCACTTAAAGGATAAGTACACTGTAAAAGCAAGTTAGGTTAATTGTAAGCTGCAAAAAATAATCTCCCCCCCCTTTTTTTTTTGTCTAGGTCCCTCCTGAGCCTTCAAACCACATCCAAGATGTCAGCAACTTTACAGCAGCACAGGAAGCTCTCTGAGGACCTAGACAAAAAAAAGGGGGAGGAGTTTTATTTTAAAGCTGCAGCTTACAATTAAACTTAACTTGCTTTTACAGTGTACTTATCCTTTATCGGTGCATATTAGTAACATAGTAACATAGTAATTGAGGTTGAATAAGACATCAAGTCCATCAAGTCCATCAAGTCCAACCTATTCACCCTCTTTTTTTTTAACACCTACTTTTAAACCCTATCTAACAGTTGATACAGAGAAGGCAAAAAAAAAAAACCAGCAAAAAAAAAGGGGGGGGGATTCCTTCCTGAATCCAAACAGCAATCAGAAAGTATCCCTGGATCAACCAGACTATATGTTTAATACCAGTAATTCTCATATTTTTTAGTTTGAAACTTATCCAGGCCATTTTTAAAGCTATTTGATGAACTTGACATTACCACACCCATCTGCTGGAAGAAAGTTCCCCACATTTCACCTTCTCACTGTAAAGAAACCTTTCCTAACCTGAAGATGAAACTTCTTTCCTTCCAACCTTAAGGATGTCCACGAGTTCTCTGATATGACCTATTAGTGTACAGCACCAGAGATTCACTGTAGGCCCATTAATGTATTTGTATAAGATTATCATATCCCCATGCAAACGTCGCCAATGTAAACAGCCCTAACTTTTTCTAATCTGCCTGCATTAAAGCCTCTCCATTCCCCTATTAATTTAGTTGCCCTTCTCTGAACTGCTTCCATTTCCAAGATGTCCCTTTTGTATATGGGATTCCAAAACTGCCACTGCATATTTCAAATGAGGCCTTACCAGTGCCTTGTAAAGAGGAGAATATATTTTTATACAAGACAATATCTTGCTCTACTCTAGCCATTGCTACCTGGCATTGTTTGCTACAGCAAAGTCTGTTTATACCTGAACCCCACATCTTTTTCCATTACAGATGCACTTAACACAGTGTTTGTTTATGGTGTAGGTGGCACAGGGATTATAAATCCCAATGCATAACCTTACATTTATTAACATTGAATCTCATCTGCTATTCTGCTGCCCTTTTGATAATCTATCTATCTATTTAGGTCAGCTTGCAACACTTGCACTCATTTGAAGTTTCTCCTGCATAGTTTAGTGTCATCAGCAAACACAGAGATCTTCTCTCAATGCCCCCTTCTAAGTCATTTTTAAACAGATTAAACAGAAGCCCCAGTACAGAACCCTGAGGCACTCCCTTAGAACTTTATCCCACATAGATGTACTCCATTTACCACCACTCTCTCTGTTTGCGGTCCAATAACCAATTCTCTATCCATGCACAAATGTTTCTTCTCAAGGCCACAGTCCTTAGTTTATACATTAGTCGCCTGTGTCGCACAGTATCAAAAGCTTTCCCAAAATCCAAGTATACCACATCCACTGCTGTGGCCTGAATCTAAATTCTTACTCACTTCTTCATAAAAACCAATTACATTTGTCTGGCATGATCTATTTTTCTCATAAATCCATGCTGACTACTACTAATAAGATAGGCTCTGGAGACAAAGTCAAGGATATGATCCTAACATACTAATAAATGTAAGTATAATTAATGTCGTATGAAGTTTATGTTACATTGACTGCATTGCAATGTTATTATAATAATAATTTGAGCAAAAATACAAAACTACTAAATTTTTGAGGCACACCCTGGCTTTCTAAAGCAGCTCAATGTACCCCCCATGTTACCCATAGGAAACCATGATCTATAATAAATGCCCAAAGAGATACAATAAGGGCAGTACAGCTGTAGCTGTAGTTTGTGGCTTTACTTTCGCTAGAGCGTGATTCTATTGCAGAATATAGTCTTTTTAGCTGCACCCACACCAGACAAGCTGTGATTTCTAGTTCTGTAACTACAGATGAGTCACAGTTTGGCCATGCCCGATGCATTTTATTTGTTCTATAAGTTCGGGCAGCAGCTTTGATCCTTTGCCTCAGGTCCCCCTTCTCTAACCCTACATGTTGTTTTATCTGTGTTATTTTTGTGTCATCTTATCTACATTACCTAACACTTGAAATAAAAAATGTGTTTCCTAGTGTTCATCTTGGTGTTAGAGGAGAGCAGCTGCAAACCGTCTGACACATGACCTTCCTTACTGAGACTAGGGATCTCATTTTACATAGTGCTGAACTGTCATTATTAGTCATGCCATTAGCCATGAACTAGATTATAGGTTATAGATGCCACACGTAAGCTTTTATTCTTATGGATTTGTCTTAGGGCCTTTTCATACAACCAGAAAGCTTGGGTGTGTAAACTATTCAGGTTAATGTGATAAAAGTTCTTATTGTAAAAAATAGTGCTAATTTTGCCCCAACCAATCAGATGTTGTTTACCATTTGAAAGCGAACATCTGCTGGGTTGGGCACAAGCAATGCATATATGTCTAAAGTACAGATGGGATGCGGGTCCAACACAAACCCAGATCCGACACAACCCCTTGATTCCGAAATCTAAAGATCTTTCCGAATCTGGACGGATCCTCAGATTTCAGGACTTCGGAACAAATTTTCAAAGATTTTCGAATGTACAGAGCAATTTTCGATAGTTTTCAAAAATCCTCGAAAATACGAACGGAGACCTCTTTCGAGTTTCCGATCGTATTTTTCGAAAATCGAACATAGCGAAAAACCTTGAACATTTAAAATGGATTCGACGAACATTCGAAAAGCAGACATACCATATGGGGCTGTTAATCTGTAGTTTATCAATTCTATTCTGTAAACCATGATGGATAACCATATCTTTACCATTACTGTATTTAGAGATGCAGTCATTGAAGCACAACCAGACCCTTCCAACATACAGCTTAAAACCACTGACATCTGACACACAGGAAGATTAGCTAGCTTGCCTATGCCTAGAAGGAATTGGCTGAATGCAACATCCAGATAACTATGTGACTATGGGCTGTATTTATAAAGGTTTGTTATCTGCAATGTCCTTAACAAACCTTCAAAGCGACCAAAAAAACACCAAAATCTAGTTTTGCCCCTAGAGGGTATTCTGAATTAATATCGAGGGGAATACTACTGCTACTACATCCATAAACTGCTACCCACCATGCTATAAACCATTTGATTTGTAGGTTTTATTCTCACAAATGTTTTTTTACAATTATTACTGAAGTGTTCCTTTATATTACAGAGAAAATACAGTTATGGAACTATTATAACTTGACATTTGCCTTGGAAATAGCAAGTTTAAAATACACTCCATGTGTCACTTAAAAATAAGAGATGCGAGAGAGACTGGACTATAAATAATGTAAATGTACAATAATGTACAATGTAAGTACTTTTTATCATCTGTATCAGAAATACCAGAACCATATTTATTTTTCCCACAACTGACAGTTACAGTAGTTTAACTTTTGCTTGTAAAGGGGGTTTACTAAATCTCTAATCATAAATATTTATTAGTAATTTATTAAAAGGCTCGATTCCTAGAATGAATATTTGACATTTGAAGGCCTTGGAATAGAATGATGAATGTGAGCAATTCTAGGAGATATATTTTGTGTATGAGAAACTGATATTGTTTTACAATAGCGAACGTGGGTTTTATTGTTTATTGAAATATCTGTGCAATCTATTCAGTGTTAGCTTAGACAAAACATTGCACCCTACAATATTGAGTGCCTATTATATTTTAGTGGACAACCACTGTTTGTATCACTTTTAAATTACTGAAATTATTTCATCTATCTGTAATAGGGGAGAAATTACATTGGTAGGCATAAGAGTAACACAACTTTAGATTCCCCAGTCTTAATGGCTTTACTTATAGCCTGAACCTTAACCATACAGAAAGATAAGCAATGCACATTTCAGGGCCCCATAAAATGATAAACAGATTTTAGTTACATGTTTATTCATAAAAATGAAAGGTCCTATAACCACGTCAAGGTTACCGCAGTCTGAAAGTTTTAAATTGTTACCTGGATTGTTCTTTCTGGATAGTAGTTTCTCCAAACTTGAGGCTTGATTTGTACAATGGGCTTCAGAATGTATGCCTTACGCACTATGTGGACATTTGATAGATTCAATGATCTACGTATGTATGTCTTTCTGGTGCATATTTAGCCTTGCGGTTCTTACCATCCAACGTTTCCCACCTGGCCCATTCAATTTGCAATTGCGAGTTGATCACAATAAAATGGGGCAAACTTTTTTCTGACATTGTGGAACACTGGAAAATCGTATGCAGTGTATGGGCACCTTAAAGAGCATGTCCAATCCTTTTTTTTAATATATTTTTTTTTATATTTTGCTGTATTGTAGGGCTCCCTCCCCCAACCCCAACTGATATAGTTATTTGTGCAGAAACTCCCCGATCATTACTTACATTACCTCTTTCCTCCAGTTGAAAATTGGTGCTTTGTAGGGTGGCCATCTTTAAAATGACAAGCTTTTGTATGGCATAATTGCATTAATATTTAATTAATGTTTTCCCGAAGATTTTTCCATAAACACATTTTCTTCAGTTATCTAGATGTTTGATTTATTTTTTAACAATGTTACAGACCTCATTTATGTCATCCATAGTTGTGTCAAATATAAATGACTTAATAACTCCTCATCTTGCTTGACCCCTGAGGATTTGGATACACATTATCTTGTTCCATTTTATCCATTTGCTCCTGGAATTCCATAATTGGAATAGTGATGTACTTCTACGAAAGAAACATTATATTACTCAGGGCATTGTCACATCTTACAAGTTAGCTATTCACCATATTTTTTGGGGAACAGCGTTTTTTGTATATATATATATATATATAATATATATATTATTATTATAGAGAGAGAGAGGAAGAAGGGGAGAGGAGAGGGAGAGAGAGACAGCGAGCGAGAGAGCCGCAGCCCGACACCCAAGCAAAAATTGGTGGCCCCCCCCCCATCCCTCGTCTTTCAGATAATCTTAAATTTTTTATCTTTTTCTGTAGTTTAAAGGGTCACCCTGCCAACCCTACCACCAGCCCCCCAGTTTTAAATCTGTCCAGAAACATACTTAACAACCTTTGTTTCCCTTGGCTTTGTTCATAGCTGACAGCCGTGTCTGTGATTGGTTGACTCTCCAGCCAATCAGAAACGTGGCTGCTGGTCCCCGCCTAATGCTACTCTACTACATTCCTGGAAGTAGCATGAGAGGCAGGGGCCGAGGGAATGACGGTTGGTAATTAAGTTTCTGGGCACCTTTAAAGATTTAAACATGCGGTAAGGTTGGGACGGGGGTCCCTACACTACAGAAAAATTTAATTTTAAGGTGGAGATACCCTTTGAAGGGATCTTTTACAAAGTGTCTAGGCTTTGGAGTTTGTGATTGATTAATTAATCCCTGGTCATGTATATACGTGTTATCATTCACTTGAACAGGTAGTTCGGACATCTCCAATTATTGACATAAATATGGTCTTGATGAATACGGCCCTGTTTGTTTCCTGAAGATATCACCAATCTACTATGGGGCTCAACTTCTGTTATAGCTATGGTGAAGCTCATTACAGCAATACAGATATTCATTAAGCAGATACAAATGCTGGAGTTTATAAAAAGATAAAAATCGTAAAATGTATATATAGATCAGGCATTGATTTGCACCCTGGTCGCTGCCATTATATTTACTTGGGCTGATGTTCACTAGATTACATCGAATACTCTGTAATATAGAAATGTTCGCTAGAATTGCAATGCTATAAACCAAGTCACATTAGTTGCAGTTAATATTGACCAATTCATTTTGTACAAACAAACTCTTGATCTTTCTATTGTGCTGAAAACTCTCAATACTTTTTTTGATTCCATTATTTTTGTTTTACTCACAGAATGTTGTATAGTAAAATGATCTCTCTTCCTAAGTTAAGGACAAGTTTATATAGATTTTGGAGCTGTGATTGCTGTCTTCTTGCATTTTAGTCACTTGCTCATCTTTGCTGCTCTTTTCTTCAAGCGTTAGTTGTGATTTATTTGAGGAATTCCAGCTTTCATAAAGATTCAAATTATAAGAGAACAGTCACAAAAAAGGATATAAATCAAACATACAGAACAGAAGTATCTTGCATGTATCTGATAATATAGAACACAATGCAGGCCAGATTAACCATTAGGATTAGTAGGCACATGTCTAGGGGTGCCTGTGGTTGCAGGGCCGACTGTCTAATAGAGTCTATTTCCCCCTGTAAGTAAATAGGCATGTGTTGGGGGCATAGCCGGTGTTGGGGGCTGGGGCTAAGGGTGATGGACTTTTTGTGCAGTCTATGTACTAGTTAATTTATATAGCATTTTAAGCTTTAATTACAAAACAAAATGATTAGTGTCACAAGACAATAAATTTACCTCTGTTTTGACTTGATAAATGCCACCACCTTGATGAAAATATCTTCATATTCTATAATGCTGTCCCTTACTCTTTGTGGAGCTGAGCTAAGTCGTCTTTTTTTTCCGATTGCTCAGACATTTGTGTTCCTTCACGTGTAGAAGATCAGATATCTTTACAGCATAATCTGCTTCGGCACTGAGACTCTACACACAGCCAAGCAATTATAAGATATTACTAGTAAGATACATATTATTCATATGGGAAATATCTCTTACCTTCTGGGGGGGGGCTGATTTTTTTTAAAGTTCTATTTTTTATTTGTCATGTAAAATTTATAAAAATTCAGGATATTAAATAGACAACATAAAAAAGAAATCCAACTAAATGGAAACTCTATCAGGCTCATTTACCCAGACCCCCTTTGGCAAATATTGGAGTTAAAGTCGTGCTAAGGCAAAAATCCACATCTGACTCAATATCGCTTTTGTACTACTTTTAGCTCAGGATTTTAACGCCAGCTGATGCTAAATCCGGTAAAATTACTGGGATTTACCCACATTCGCAAACGCTTTATTGAATTGCGAAGGTGCATATACCCAAAGTAATAGCAGCTCTGGGTAAATGAGCCTGTATATGAATTATTTATATGTTATGGTGTAATGTATACAGTATCCCTAGAATAGAATCCAGTATTGGATACACGTGACTCCTTGACTGATGAGTCTTGACCCATCACAGCTGGTGGTGAATTGTAATAAGTGAGAATTATAGTCTACTGTACATCAAGTGTTTTCTGAATTAAGAAATTGTTGATTTAACAATTCATAATTTTGTTGTTTCATTTGATTTCTTCGTGTTCTTAAGATTTCTTGGATAATTACCTGATATTGAATTTTTATGTGATTTAATTTTTCTTGTGCATTAGAATTCTTCGATAGTCACTTCCTAGATTCAATGAATGGAAAGGTTGCAGTTCCTTCTCCAAGATGTGTAATCCATTGGTTGCCTTATTAATAAATACAAGTAATAGTCTAATTTGTTTTATAAAAGACAGAATAAGGACTAAAACATTTATTCATGAATGATTATGAATTTATTGTGCATTATTTAGATTATGTACAATTTACAGATACAGTAAAAAATGTGTCCAAAAGATGCTTAAGGATGGAATGAAAATGAAATGCACACAGCAAGTCATTTGGCAGTAGGTCATGTGATTGAATAAGCCCTTTAATAAATTGTTGTTGAGAAAAGGCAAGCACGTTGGTTACTTACAAGAGCGTAACTGATCTTTAATTGTTCTCCAGTGCTGCTTTGTGGAATTGGCTTGTTTGATTCGTTGTTGCCAACTGAACAAAGATTTTGTGATCTCTGCTTTTTCTTTATTCAAATTATCATTGTTTTTTTCAATGGCTTGTGCGTGTTTTCTTGTTCAGGACTGTGTTTTTATCCATCTGCCAGAAACACAATAAATAAATGTTTGGTATAAATTTGGGAAAATGTAATAGTCACCCTAAACAAGTATTTGTGTAATGTTTTAATGCTTGAATTATAATATTTTATTATTTGGAAAATCATATTGAATTATATATTTTAAAAAATCATAACTTTTAAATGTATTTCAAAGTGATTTCATGCATGCAAAATTCCCTTTTATATTAGGCTTATAGAGTTAACAGGAATATTGACTCAATATACTCCTATAATACCTATTAAACTTTATTGGCATCTTACAGAAACTATGCAAGGCAAGGAGACAGTGTTGCCCCACCTGTATATCAGTTTAGGATATGTGCAAACATAATCATCTTGGGCAGCTAGTCAAAAGTTAAAGCATATGTCCATCGATTTATTTAAATTTCTTTTCACTGTTTAAATGAAGAACAGGAGGTAATAGCTTCTTTAGTAAACATGCAGAGAGGAGGTGAACTTTCCGTGGATCGCTCCAGCACCAACTTCTCTGACAGTCCCCGAAGCATCCATGCATGCGTGCACAATGCAAAGGACTGTGATGCATCGGAGAATGTCAGTGGCATCGGAGTCCTTTACGAAGAAGTCAAGTCAAGAACGTAGCGCATTTACCTCCTGTTTTTCAGTTAAACAGTAAAAAAAGTTAAATTCATCGCATGGCATACCCTTTTTACTCTCTGAGCATTGAGATGTATATTTTAACCACTGCGGGACTTATATGTTAGCAGACATTAAAAACTCCCACATAGTTATGACATTTATCTATCTATCTGTATATAACATTGCTTAAAGTGGCTTCTTGGTTAACTTCCACACAGCCACCGCAAGTAACATATATAAATAAAATAATAAGGCTCCTGAAATTAATTTAAAAATCACTTTGTTCTCTGATACACTGGCATAAATTTTTTTCCACATTATCCTAATATGAGCCAATATAAACCTTATATACACAAAAGTGGAACTGAAAATTAGTTCATACCATCTTGATGCTATTTAGGCAGTTCTGCCCCATATCTTGAACAGAAAAAGCTCAGTAAGGACAAACTGTAACTGCGCTTCTGCTGATTCCAGTACTGATGTCATTTCTAATTCTGAGCCTTCTTCAGGACTAGATGTGTACAGCTTCCTGAGACTCTGGATGGCAGATTTCAGCTTAAATGCAAAGAAGACATTGGCATGATGTACTTTATTACATGTACATTAACAGGTGTTAGATAATAGATTTACCTAAGGAAGAACTAATACAAAAACAGGTATAGTTTACTTACATGTATTCCTATAATAATACTGTTTATGATAACTAGAGATGGACTAGAACTCAAACCCCGACTTTTCAAACTATCCCGGACCTGGATTTTTGATATTTTCCGGACTTTCGATAATTATCAAATGTTCGACCATTCGAGGAAATCGAATAGCGCGTAAAATGCTTATTATACCTATATGTGAGCATCGAATCCACAAGTAAAATGTCCAGATAGCTAGGCATGATGCATCGATCCGCGAGTAAAGTGTCCATTAAAACCTATACGTGACATCGAATCCGCGTAAATTGTCCATTAAAACCTATACGTGAGCATCGAATCCCACAAGTAATGTCCATTAAAACCTATACGCGAGCATCGAATCCGCGAGTAAATGTCCATTAACCATAACGTGAGCATAGAATCCGCAGTAAAGTGTCCATTAAAACCTATACGTGAGCATCGAATCCACATAAAATGTCCATAAAACCTATACGTGAGCAACTAATCCGCGAGAAAGTGTCCATTAAAACCTATACGTGAGCATCGAATCCACAAGTAAATGTCCATTAAACCTATACGTGAGCAACGATCCGCAGTAAAATGTCCATTAAAACCTATACGTGAGCATCGAATCCACAAGTAAAATGTCCATTAAAACCTATACGCAGCATCGAATCCGCGATAAAATTCCATTAAAACCTATAACGTGAGCATCGAATCCACAAGTAAAATGTCCATTAAAACCTATACGTGAGCATCGATCCGCAGTAAAATGTCCATTAAAACCTATACGTGAGCATCGAATCCACAAGTAAAGGGTCCATTAAACCTATACGAGCATAGAATCCGCAAGTAAAATGTCCATTAAACTATACGTCGGCATCGAATCCACAGTAAATGTCCATTAAAACCTATAACCGAGCATCGATCCGCAAGTAAAATGTCCTTAAAACCATATATACGCGAGCATCGAATCCGCGAGTAAAATGTCCATTAAAACCTATACGCGAGCATCGAATCCGCGAGTAAAATGTCCATTAAACCTATACGCGAGCATCGAATCCGCAAGTAAAATGTCCATTAAAACCTAAACGCGGGCATCGAATCCGCAAGTAAAATGTCCATTAAAACCTAGCCGCGAGCATCGAATCCGTGAGTAAAGTGTCCATTAAAACTATAAGGAGCATCAATCGCAAGTAAAATGTCCATGATACCTAGACACGAACATCGAATACGCGAGTAAAGTGTCCATTAAAACCTATGCACGAGCATCAAATCCTCGAGTAAAATGTCCATGATACCTAGTCACGAACATCGAATACGCGAGTAAAGTGTCCATTAAACCTATACACGAGCATCGATGTCTGGTAAAAATGTCCATGATACCTAGACCAACATCGAATCTCGCGAGTAAAGTGTCCATTAAAACCTATACACGAGCATCGAATCCGCAGTAAAGTGCCATTAAACCTATACACAAGCATCAAATCCGAGTAAAATGTCATATACCTAGAACACGAACATCGAACTGCAAAGTAAGTGTCCATTAAACCTATACACATAGAGCATCGAATCCGCGAGTAAAATGTCCATGAACCTAGACACAAACATCGATCCGCGGTAAAGTGTCCATTAAAACCTATACACAAGCATCGATCCGCAGTAAAATGTCCATGATACTCTAGGCATGAGCATCGAATCCACGAGTAAAGTGTCCATTAAAACCTATACACGAGCATCAAATCCTTGAGTAAAATGTCCATGATACCTAGACATGAACATCGAATACGCGAGTAAAGTGTCCATTAAAACCTATACACGAGCATCGAATTGTGTAAAATGTCCATGATACCTAGACACGAACATTGAATCCGCGAGTAAGTGTCCATTAAAACCTATACACGAGTTCGAATCCGCGAGTAAAATGTCCATGATACCTAGACACGAACATCGAATCTGCGAGTAAAGTGTCCATTAAAACCTATACACGACCAGCGAATCCGCGAGTAAATGTCCATGATACCTAGACACGAACTCGAATCCGCAGTAAAGTGTCACTAAAACCTATACACGAGCATCGAATCCGCGAGTAAAATGTCCATAATACCTAGACACGAACATCGAATCCACGAGTAAAGTGTCCATTAAAACCTATACACGAGTATCGAATCCGCGAGTAAAATGTCCATGATACCTAGACATGAACATCGAATCCGCGAGTATAGTGTCCATTAAAACCTATACACGAGCATCGATCCGCAATAAATGTTCATGATACCTAGACACAAACATCGAATCTGCGAGTAAAGTGTCCATTAAAACCTATACACGAGCATCGAATCCGCGAGTAAAATGTTCATGATACCTAGACACAAACATCGAATCTGCGAGTAAAGTGTCCATTAAAACCTATACACGAGCATCGAATCCTCGAGTAAAATGTCCATGATACCTAGACACGAACATCGAATCCGCGAGTAAAGTGTCCATTAAAACCTATTCACGAGCATCGAATCCGCAAGCAAAATGTCCATGATAGCTAGGCATGAGCATCGAATCCGCGAGTAAAGTGTCCATTAAAACCTATACACGAGCATCAATCCTTGAGTAAAATGTCCATGATACCTAGACATGAACATCGAATACGCGAGTAAAGTGTCCATTAAAACCTATACACGAGCTCGAATCCGTGAGAAAAATGTCCATGATACCTAACACGAACATTGAATCGCAAGTATAGTGTCCATTAAACCTTATACACGAGCATCGAATCCGCGAGTAAATGTCCATGATACCTAGACACGAACATCGAATCCGCGAGTAAAGTGTCCATTAAAACCTATACACGAGCATCGAATCCGCGGTAAAATGTCCATGATACCTAGACAGAACATCGAATCCACGAGTAAGTGTCCATTAAAACCTATACACGAGTATCGAATCCGCGAGTAAAATGTCCTGATACCTAGACACGAACATCGAATCCGCGAGTAGTGTCCATTAAAACCTATACACGAGCATCGAATCCGCAAGTAAAATGTTCATGATACCTAGACACGAACATCGAATCCGCGAGTATAGTGTCCATTAAACCTATACACGAGCATCGAATCCGCAAGTAAATGTTCATGATACCTAGCACAAATAATCGAATCTGCGAGTAAAGTGTCCATTAAAACCTATACACGACATCGAATCCGCGAGTAAAATGTTCATGATACCTATACACAACATCGAATCTGCGAGTAAAGTGTCCATTAAAACCTATACACGAGCATCAAATCCTCGAGTAAAATGTCCATGATACCTAACACGAACGATCGAATCCGCGAGTAAAGTTCCATTAAAACCTATACACGAGCATCAAATCCGCCGAAAAGTCCATGATAGCTAGGATGAGCATCGATCCGCGAGTAAAGTGTCCATTAAAACCTATACACGACATCGAATCCGCAGCAAAATGTCCATGATAGCTAGCATGAGCATCGAATCCGCGAGTAAAGTGTCCATTAAAACCTATACACGACATCAATCCTTGAGTAAAATTGTCCATGATACCTAGATGAACATCGAATACGCGAGTAAAGTGTCCATTAAAACCTATACACGAGCATCGAATCCGCGAGTAAAATGTCCATGATACCTGACACAACATTGAATCCGCAGTATAGTGTCCATTAAAACCTATACACGAGCATCGAATCCGCGTAAAATGTCCAGATACCTAGACACAACAATCGAATCCGCGAGTAAATTGTCCATTAAAACCTATACACAGCATCGAATCCGCGAGTAAAATGTCCATGATACCTAGACACGAACATCGAATCCGCGAGTAAAGTGTCCATTAAAACCTATACACGACATCGATCCGCGAGTAAAATGTCCATGATACTCGACACGAACATCGAATCCCGAGTAAAGTGTCCATTAAAACCTATAAGAGTATCGAATCCGCGAGTAAAATGTCCATGATACCTAGACAACGAGCATCGAACTAACCGCAGTAAAATGTTCATGATACCTAGACACAAAATCGAATCCGCGAGTATAGTGTCCATTAAAACCTATACACGAGCATCGAATCCGCAAGTAAAATGTTCATGATACCTAACACAAACATCGAATCTGCGATTAAAGTGTCCATTAAAACCTATACACAGACATCGAATCCGCGAGTAAAATGTTCATGATACCTAACCACATAGAATCTGCGGTAAAGTGTCTTTAAACCTTACACGAGCATCAATCCGCGAGTAAATGTCCATGATACCTAGACAGAACATCGAATCCGCGAGTAAAGTGTCCATTAAAACCTATACACGAGCATCAAATCCGCAAGCAAAATGTCCATGATGCTAGCATGAGCATCGAATCCGCGAGTAAAGTGTCCATTAAAAACCTATACACAGCATCGAATCCGCAAGCAAAATGTCCATGATAGCTAGGCATGACATCGAATCCGCGAGTAAAGTGTCCATTAAAACCTATAACGAGCATCAAATCCTTGAGTAAAATGTCCATGATCCTAGACATGAACATCGAATACGCGAGTAAAGTGTCCATTAAAACCTCACGAGCATCGATCCGCGAGTAAAATGTCCATGATACCTAGACAACGAACATTGCAATCCGCAAGTATAAGTGTCCATTAAAACCTATACCCGAGCATCGAATCCGCGAGTAAAATGTCCATGATACCTAGACACGAACCATCGAATCCGCGAGTAAAGTGTCCATTAAAACCTATACACGAGCATCGAATCCGCGAGTAAAATGTCCATGATACCTAGACACGAACATCGAATCCGCGAGTAAAGTGTCCATTAAACCTATCACGAGCATCGAATCCCGCAGTAAAATGTCCATGATACCTAGACACAACATCGAATCCGCAGTAAAGTGTCCATTAAAACCTATACACAAGCATCGAATCCGCAGTAAAAATGTCCATGATAGCTAGGCATGAGCATCGAATCCACGAGTAAGTGTCCATTAAACCTATACACGAGCATCAAATCCTTGAGTAAAATGTCCTGATACCTAGACATGAACATCGAATACGCGAGTAAGTGTCCATTAAAACCTATACACGAGCATCGTACTGTGTAAAATGTCCATGATACCTAGACACGAACATTGAATCCGCGAGTATAGTGTCCATTAAAACCTATACACGAGATCGAATCCGCGAGTAAATGTCCATGATACCTAGACACGAACATCGAATCCAGCGAGTAAAGTGTCCATTAAAACCTATACACGAGCATCGAATCCGCGAGTAAAATGTCCATGATACCTAGACACGAACATCGAATCCGCGAGTAAAGTGTCCATTAAAACCTATACACGAGCTCGCAATCCGCGAGTAAAATGTCCTATACCTAGACAACGAACATCGAATCCACGAGTAAAGTGTCCATTAAAACCTATACACGAGTATCGAATCCGCGAGTAAAATGTCCATGATACCTAGACATGAACATCGAATCCGCGAGTATAGTGTCCATTAAAACCTATACACGAGCATCGAATCCGCAAGTAAAATGTTCATGATACCTAGACACAAACTTCGAATCTGGAGTAAAGTGTCCATTAAAACCTATACACAGCATCGACCGCGGTAAAATGTTCATGATACCTAGACAAACATCGAATTCTCGAGTAAAGTGTCCATTAAACCTATACACGAGCATCGAAATCCTCGAGTAAAATGTCCATGATACCTAGACACGAACATCGAATCCCGAGTAAATGTGTCCATTAAACCTATACACAGCATCGAATCCGCAAGCAAAATGTCCATGAGCTAGCCATGAGCATCGAATCCTCGCGAGTAAAGTGTCCTTCATTAAAACCTATACCGAGCATCAAATCCGAGTAAAATGTCCATGATACTAGACATGACATCGAATACGCAGTAAAGTGTCCATTAAAACCTATACACGAGCATCAATCCGTGAGAAAATGTCCATGATACCTAGACACGAACTTGAATCCGCAAGTATAGTGTCCATTAAAACCTATACACGACATCGAATCCGCGAGTAAAATGTCCATGATACCTAACACGAACATCGAATCCGCGATAAAGTGTCCATTAAACCTATACAACACGAGCATCGAATCCGCGAGTAAAATGTCCATGATACCTAGACACACCATCGAATCCGCGAGTAAAGTGTCCATTAAAACCTATACACAGCATCGAATCCGCGAGTAAAATGTCCATGATACCTAGACACGAACATTGAATCCGCAAGTATAAGTGTCCATTAAAACCTATACACGAGCATCGATATCCGCAGTAAAATGTCCATGATACCTGACACGAACAATCGAATCCGCGAGTACAAGGTTGCCATTAAAACCTATACACGAGCATCGAATCCGCGAGTAAAATGTCCATGATACCTAGACACGAACATCGATCCGCGAGTAAAGTGTCCATTAAAACCTTACACGACATCGAATCCGCGAGTAAATGTCCATGTATACCTAGACACGACATCGAATCCACGAGTAAAGTGTCCATTAAAACCTATACAACGATAATCGAATCCGCGAGTAAATGTCCATGATACCTAGACACGAGCATCGAATCCGCGTAAATGTTCATGATACCTAGACACAAACATCGAATCCGCGAGTAAGTGTCCATTAAAACCTATACACGAGCATCGAATCCGCAAGTAAAATGTCATGATACCTAGACACAACATCGAATCTGCGAGTAAGTGTCCATTAAAACCTATACACGAGCATCAATCCTCGCAGTAAAATGTTCATGATACCTAGACACACATAGAATCTGCGAGTAAAGTGTCCATTTAAACCTATACACGAGCATCAATCCGCGAGTAAAATGTCCATGATACCTAGACACGAACATCGAATCCGCGAGTAAAGTGTCCAGGTATCATGGACATTTTACTCGCGGATTCGATGCTCGTGTATAGGTTTTAATGGACACTTTACTCGCGGATTCGATGTTCGTGTCTAGGTATCATGGACATTTTACTCGCGGATTCGATGCTCGTGTATAGGTTTTAATGGACACTATACTTGCGGATTCAATGTTCGTGTCTAGGTATCATGGACATTTTACTCGCGGATTCGATGCTCGTGTATAGGTTTTAATGGACACTTTACTCGCGTATTCGATGTTCATGTCTAGGTATCATGGACATTTTACTCAAGGATTTGATGCTCGTGTATAGGTTTTAATGGACACTTTACTCGATGCTCGTGTATAGGTTTTAATGGACACTTTACTCGCGGATTCGATGTTCGTGTCTAGGTATCATGGACATTTTACTCGAGGATTTGATGCTCGTGTATAGGTTTTAATGGACACTTTACTCGCAGATTCGATGTTTGTGTATAGGTATCATGAACATTTTACTCGCGGATTCGATGCTCGTGTATAGGTTTTAATGGACACTTTACTCGCAGATTCGATATTTGTGTCTAGGTATCATGAACATTTTACTTGCGGATTCGATGCTCGTGTATAGGTTTTAATGGACACTATACTCGCGGATTCTTCGATGCTCGTGTATAGGTTTTAATGGACACTATACTCGCGGATTCGATGTTCGTGTCTAGGTATCATGGACATTTTACTTGCGGATTCGATGCTCGTGTATAGGTTTTCGATGTTCGTGTCAGGTTCATCTGGACATTTTACTCTCGGATTCGATGCTCGTGATAGGTTAATGGACACTATACTGCGGATTCAATGTTCTGTGTCTAGGTATCATGGACATTTTACATCGCGGATTCGATGCCGTGTAAGGTTTTAATGACACTTACTCGCGTATTCGATGTTCTGTCTAGGTATCATGGACATTTTCTCGGATTTGATGCTCGTGTATAGGTTTTAATGGACACTTTACTCGCGGATTCGATGTCTGCTAGATCATGGACATTTTGCTGCGATTCGATGCTCGTGTATAGGTTTTAATGGACACTTTACTCGCGGATTCGATGTCATGCCTAGCTATCATGGACATTTTGCTGCGATTGATGCTCGTGTATAGTTTTAATGGACACTTTACTCGCGGATTCGATGTTCGTGTCTAGTTACATGGACATTTACTCGCGATTTGATGCTCGTGTAAGGTTTTAAATGGACACTTTACTCGCGATTCATGTGTGTCTAGGTATCATGACATTTTACTCGGGATTCGATGCTCGTGTATAGGTTTTATGGACACTTTTACTCGCATATTCGATGTTTGTGCTAGGTTCATGAACATTTTACTTGCGGATTCGATGCTCGTGTATAGGTTTTAATGGACACTTACTCGCGGATTCGATTGTTGTGTCTAGGTATCATAACATTTTCTTTACTTGCGGATTCGATGCTTCGTGTCTAGGTATCATGGACATTTTACTCGCGGATTCGATGCTCGTGTATAGGTTTTAATGGACACTTTACTCGGATTCGATGTTCGTGTCTAGGTATCATGGACATTTTACTCGCGGATTCGATGCTCGTGTATAGGTTTTAATGGACACTTTACTCGCGGATTCGATGTGTTCGTGTCTAGGTATCATGGACATTTTACTCGCGGATTCGATGCTCGTGTATAGGTTTTTAATGGACACTTTACTCGCGGATTCGATGTTCGTGTCTAGGTATCATGGACATTTTACTCGCGGATTCGATGCTCGTGTATAGGTTTTAATGGACACTTACTGCGGATTCATGTTCGTGTCTAGGTATCATGGACATTTTACTCGCGGTTCGATGCTCGTGTATAGGTTTTAATGGACACTTTACTCGCGATTCGATGTTCATGTCTAGGTATCATGGACATTTTACCTCAGGATTGATGCTCGTGTATAGGTTTAATGGACACTTTACTCGCGGATTCGATGTCATGCTAGATCATGGACATTTTGCTTGCGGATTCGATGCTCGTGTATAGGTTTTAATGGACACTTTACTCGCATTCGTGCTAGGCTAGTATCATGGACATTTTTGCTGCGGATTGATGCTCGTGTATAGGTTTTAATGGACACTTTCCTCGCGATCGATGTCGTGTCTAGGTATCATGGACTTTTACTCGGGATTGATGCTCGTGTATAGGTTTTAATGGACATTTACTCCGCGATTCGATGTTTGTTAGGTATCATGGAACATTTTACTCGCGGATTCGATGCTCGTGTATAGGTTTTAATGGACACTTTACTCGCGATTCGATGTTTGTGTTAGGTATCATGAACATTTTACTCGCGGATTCGATGCTCGTTGTATAGGTTTTAATGGACACTTTACTCGCGATCGATTTGTGTCTAGGTATCATGAACATTTTACTCGCGGATTCGATGCTCGTGTATAGGTTTTAATGGACACTTATACTCGCGATTCGATGTTCGTGTCTAGGTATCATGACAATTTTACTGCGGATTCGATGCTCGTGTATAGGTTTTAATGGACACTATCTCGCGGATTCGATGTTCGTGTCTAGGTATCATGGACATTTTACTCGCGGATTCGATCTCGTGTATAGGTTTTAATGGACCTTTACTCGTGGATTCGATGTTCGTGTCTAGGTATCATGGACATTTTACTCGCGGATTCGATGCTCGTGTATAGGTTTTAATGGACACTTTACTCGCGGATTCGATGTTCGTGTCTAGGTATCATGGACATTTTACTCGCGGATTCGATGCTCGTGTATAGGTTTTAATGGACACTTTACTCGCGGATTCGATGTTCGTGTCTAGGTATCATGGACTTTTACTCGCGGATTCGATGCTCGTGTATAGGTTTTAATGGACACTTACTGCGGATTCAATGTTCGTGTCTAGGTATCATGGACATTTTCTCACGGATTCGATGCTCGTGTATAGGTTTTAATGGACACTTTACTCCGTATTCGATGTTCATGTCTAGGTATCATGGACATTTTACTCAGGATTGATGCTCGTGTATAGGTTTTAATGGACACTTTACTCGCGGATTCGATGCTCATGCCTAGCTATCATGGACATTTTCTGCGGATTCGATGCTCGTGATAGGTTTTAATGGACACTTTACTCTGCGGATTCGATGTTCGTGTCTAGGTATCATGGACATTTACTCCGAGGATTCGATGCTCGTGTATAGGTTTTAATGGACACTTTACTCGCAGATTCGATGTTTGTCTAGGTATCATGACATTTTACTCGCGGATGATGCTGCTGTGTATAGGTTTTAATGGACACTTTACTCGCAGATTCGATGTTTGTGTCTAGGTATCATGAACATTTTACTTGCGGATTCGATGCTCGTGTATAGGTTTTAATGGACACTATACTCGCGGATTCGATGTTCGTGTCTAGGTATCATGGACATTTTACTCGCGGATTCGATACTCGTGTATAGGTTTTAATGGACACTTTACTCGTGATTCGATGTTCGTGTCTAGGTATATGGACATTTTACTCGCGATTCGATGCTCGTGTATAGGTTTTAATGGACACTTTACTCGCGGATTCGATGTTCGTGTCTAGGTATCATGGACATTTACTCGCGGATTCGATGCTCGTGATAGGTTTTAATGGACACTTTACTCGCGAATTCGATGTTCGTGTCTAGGTATCATGGACATTTTACTCGCGGATTCGATGCTCGGTTAGAGGTTTTAATGGACACTACTCGCGCGATTCAATGTTCTGTCTAGGTATCATGGACATTTTACCCGATTCGATGCTCGTGTATAGGTTTTAATGGACACTTTACTCGCGATTCGATGTTCATGTCTAGTCTAGTATCATGGACATTTTACTCAGGATTTGATGCTCGTGTATAGGTTTTAATGGACACTTTACTCGGGATTCGATGTCATGCTAGTATCATGGACATTTTACTTGCGGATTCGATGCTTGTTAGTTTATGGAAATTTACTCGCGGATTCGATGTTCGTGTCTAGGTATCATGGACATTTACTCGCGGATTCGATGCTCGTGTATAGGTTTTAATGGACACTTTACTCGCGGATTCGATGTTCGTGTCTAGGTATCATGGACATTTTACTCGCGGATTCGAGTAGCTCGTGTATAGGTTTTAATGGACCTTTACTCGGGATTCGATGTTCGTGTCTAGTATCATGACATTTTACTCGCGGATTCGATGCTCGTGTATAGGTTTTAATGGACACTTACTGCGGATTCATGTTCGTGTCTAGGTATCATGGACATTTTACTCGCGGATTCGATGCTCGTGTATAGGTTTTAATGGACACTTTACTCGCGATTCGATGTTCATGTCTAGGTCATGGACATTTTACTCAGGATTGATGCTCGTGTATAGGTTTTAATGGACACTTTACTCGCGGATTCGTGCTCATGCTAGTATCATGGACATTTTGCTGCGGATTCGATGCTCGTGTAGTTTTTAATGGACACTTACTCGCGGATTCGATGCTCATGCCGAGCTATCATGGACATTTTGCTTGCGGATTGATTTCTGTATAGGTTTTAATGGACACTTTCTCGCGGATTCGATGTTGTGTCTAGGTATCATGGACATTTTACTCGCGGATTGATGCTCGTGTATAGGTTTTAATGGACACTTTACTCGCAGATTCGATGTGTGCTAGGTATCATGAACATTTTACTCCGGGATTGATGCTCGTGTATAGGTTTTAATGGACACTTTACTCGCAGATTCGATGTTTGTGTCTAGGTATCATGAACATTTTACTCGCGGATTCGATGCTCGGTATAGGTTTTAATGGACACTTCTCCGGATTCGATGTTTGTGTCTAGGTATCATGAACATTTTACTTGCGGATTCGATGCTCGTGTTTTTTCTAGTATCATGGACATTTTACTCGCGTATTCGATATCGTGTATAGGTTTAATGGACACTTTACTCGTGGATTCGATTTCTGTCTAGGTATCATGGACATTTTACTCGCGGATTCGATGCTCGTGTATAGGTTTTAATGGCAACTTTACTCGCGGATTCGATGTTCGTGTCTAGGTATCATGGACATTTTACTCGCGGATTCGATGCTCGTGTATAGGTTTTAATGGACACTTTACTCGCGGATTCGATGTTCGTGTCTAGGTATCATGGACATTTTACTCGCGGATTCGATGCTCGTGTATAGGTTTTAATGGACACTTACTGCGGATTCGATGTTCGTGTCTAGGTATCATGGACATTTTACTCGCGGATTCGATGCTCGTGTATAGGTTTTATACACTTACTCGCGATTCGATGTTCATGTCTAGGTATCATGGACATTTTACTCGGATTCGATGCTCGTGTATAGGTTTTAATGGACACTTTACTCCGGATTCGATGTCATGCCTAGTATCATGGACATTTTCTTGCGGATTCGATGCTCGTGTATAGGTTTTAATGGACACTTTACTCGCGGATTCGATGCTCATGCCTAGGTATCATGGACATTTTGCTGCGTTGATGCTCGTGTATAGGTTTATGGACACTTTACTCGCGGATTCGATGTTCGTGTCTAGGTATCATGGACATTTTACTCGAGGATTTGATGCTCGTGTATAGGTTTTAATGGACACTTTACTCGGAATTCGATGTTGTGTATAGGTATCATGAACTTTTACTCGCGGATTCGATGCTCGTGTATAGGTTTTAATGGACACTTTACTCGCAGATTCGATGTTGTGTCTAGGTTCATGAACATTTTACTGCGGATTCGATGCTCGTGTATAGGTTTTAATGGACACTTACTCGCGATCGATGTTTCGTGTCTAGGTATCATGAACATTTTACTTGCGGATTCGATGCTCGTGTATAGGTTTTAATGGACACTATACTCGCGGATTCGATGTTCGTGTCTAGGTATCATGGACATTTTACTCGCGGATTCGATACTCGTGTATAGGTTTTAATGGACACTTTACTCGTGGATTCGATGTTCGTGTCTAGGTATCATGGACATTTTACTCGCGGATTCGATGCTCGTGTTATGTTTTAATGGACACTTTACTCGCGGATTCGATGTCGTGTCTAGGTATCATGGACATTTTACTCGCGGATTCGATGCTCGTGTATAGGTTTAATGGACACTTTACTCGCGGATTCGATGTTCGTGTCTAGGTATCATGGACATTTTCTCCGGATTCGATGCTCGTGTATAGGTTTTAATGGACACTATACTTGCGGATTCATGTTCGTGTCTAGGTATCATGGACATTTTCTCAGCGATTCGATGCTCGTGTATAGGTTTTAATGGACACTTTACTCTTGCGTATTCGATGTCTTGTCTAGGTATCAGGACATTTTACTCAGGATTGATGCTCGTGTATAGGTTTTAATGGACACTTTACTCGCGGATTCGATGCTCATGCCTATAGCTATCATGGACATTTTTGCTTGCGGATTCGATGCTCGTTGATAGTTTTTATGGACACTTTTCACTCGCGGATTCGATGTTTCGTGTCTAGGTTATCATGGACATTTTACTCGAGGATTCGATGCTCGTGTATAGGTTTTAATGGACACTTTACTCGCATATTCGATGTTGGTTCAGGTATCATGAACTTTTTACTCGCGGATTCGATCTCGTGTATGGTTTAATGGACACTTTACTCGCGATTCGATTTTGTGTCTGGTATCATGACATTTTACTTGCGGATTCGATGCTCGTGTTAGGTTTTAATGGACATTACTACTTCGCCCTAGCTATCATGGACATTTTGCTTGCGGATTCGATGCTCGTGAATAGGTTTTAATGGACACTTTACTCGCGGATTCGATGTTCGTGTCTAGGTATCATGGACATTTTCGTTATCTCCAAGCCTCTGATGGTGTAGATTTTTGTGCGGCCAAGAAGACACCAGGTTGCGGCTTCCAGATTCAAAGCCACAGAAACCCACCCCTCAGTGTAGAGAAGCAGCTGGTAAAATCGACACCCAGTAAAGGCAAGCGAAACGAAGCCACGTAGATACAATAACCTGAGTGGGTGAGGAGACCCTCCAACAAACTTGGAACCAGGGAAAGGGCTACCCGGTAAGGTGGTCGGAATACTGGGGTGCCGGACAACGGGCGTAGTCCGGACGCAATGGAAAGCCGAAGGTTAAACTGGAACCGGTGCCGTGCTGGATGAAGGAAACCAAGGGCTGAACGGGGACTGAGTGCATGGCTGGGAAAAGGGAGACCAAGGGCTGAACTGGAACCTAGGTGCGCTGGATGATGAAGCGAGACCAAGGATGAACTGGAACTAGGTCAGGTGGTATTAAACTGGAGACCAAGGCTGAACTGGAACTAGGTGCAGGTGGATGACTGGGACAAGGCTGAACTGGAACTAGGTGCAGCGGATGAACTGTGAGACAGCTAAGGAACGTGAACTGGGATAAATGGAGACCACTAAAAAAAAAAAAAAAAAAAAACTCGGATAGTCAGCATGGATGAACTGGAGGACCAATGGCCTGAATGGATAGGTGCAGCTGAATGAACTGGAGACCAAGGCTGACTGCGTGCGGCTGATACTGATAGAAGCTGACTGGAACAAAACTAGACACGGAGAAAATGACAACCAAGGGGAGCTGAAGACAGAAACAATCGGATTCTGAACGTGGCACAAGAAGCCAGCCAGCATGGGGCCTAAAAAGGACCCTCCGACGTCATCATCGGCGTCGGAACTGCCCCCGCTCCGTCTGCGTGCAGTCTAGGGGCGGGACCTTCAACGCCCGAGCGGAATCCACGCCTTTGGCCCATCACCACGGGACGTGCCTGGCGTGCACGCGCCACCCGCGGCGCGCCTATCCGCGTGAACAACGCCGGGAACGCGGCCAAAGGTAAGCACCGGGTCTTACACTTACAAAATGTTGCTAGATTGAAGGCATGCAGTAACACACGCAAATCAGAGGAAGTGCTACTTACATATATTCAATTATAGATTAAGATGAGTAAGTCATTTTTTCAGTATAGTGTCCCTTTAAAATACTGTGTAACTGTTTAAAAATCAAAAAGATATAGTTGGTGCAGATTCATCACATTGCATTGAACGCATTGGACATAACACAACAATAATATAAAACAGGATCAGTTAGCAAAGTTTTATGTTCAACGCTGAGATTAAAAAAAGCAGGCTGGAAAAGGGTCACATACACAGACACTTTTATTAAAACCAGGTGATGGTATTTACCTGCCTTCCTGATCGGCTGACACAACAGGGTTTAAAAGCATATGGACATTGCAACCACATGCACGGCTGATAATATCATGTAATATTGCATCCAGAGCTTTTGCTATTTGGTGCATGTGCAAGCCAGCATAGCCATGGTGGTATTGGTAGTTCCGGAGGCAACACTGCCTAGAGTGGTATACCACTGGCACCACCACCCCTAAACAAGCTCTACCAATGGGCATGTAGAGTTGCCCAATAGATTTCACTAACAGAGGTGCTGGTGCCTGTGCAAGTTTTTCCGTTTACCTTAGGATGTGCCTTTATAGCCATTGATTTGTGTTCATAGTATTAAGTGGTGATTTTTTAATAAAACGGATAAAAAATGATGATCCTATGAGTTAGAACAGGGTTTCCCAATGGTGTGCTGGGACACTGGTGTGACTTTAAATAGCCAGAGAGGTGTGTCTCAGGACATGGTAGTGGAAATATTTTCATCAATAACATACATTTGTGTTTTTAACAACACGTTTATGTAGTACAAATTTACACTACATCATATGAATAGAATAAATATATGGTAGTTACAACATGTCCAACATTAAGGACCACCGGTGTTTGCCTCAAGAAAAATAGCCAAGTTCACCATGGTCTGAAAAGTTTGAGAACAACTGAGTCAGAAAATCAATTAATTGATAATTCTCATTAAAGGGGAACTGTGGCTCCAAACAAGTTTAATGAAAGGCCTTTAAAACGAGCTCAACAACCTCTCTATGTGCTCCACAGCCAAGATATAAGGAAATGACTGACCAGAAAGTTACATGGGTGGGAGGCTGACATGTGACATTCCTAAGGCTTCTCCTGCACAGTGCCGCTGGTGAGCACAGCCTCAGACCTCCCTCAGTGGTGTGAGGACCATGGGGTCCATGAGTGGGAGGGACCAGGGGGGGTGCAAAGGGGAGGAGACACGGGGCAATTGAATGACAGGTTTCAGCAGGAAGCAGAAGTGCAGGGGACCTGGTGATACTGCTGCCATATCACACCACAAAAATGTAAATATTTTACTATGTAACATTAACAATGGAAATAAATTGCAAAAACTCTCAGGAGAGCATTCCTACAACTCCCTAAAGTCCTTTTGGACCACGGTTCCTCTTTAAACAAACAAAAAAATTGTACTTTTTGTAATAGCCACAAATTAATTTTAGCCCAACAGGGGGAACCACATTTTAGCTGGGGGGTGGGGGGTCTCCTCATTGGATACTATAAATATGACCAACATTTAGTGTAATGACAGGGACCCATGTGGCAGCTGCCCTGTCAAGGACCAGTTAAATTAAAACAGTATAAGAACAGTATACTGTGCCAAGTGTGAAAGCAAAGAGATTCTTCATGAATATCAGTGAAACAGTTGTACAAATAAACTGGGGACAGTCACCACCATTACAAGTGTGACATTGAAAGATTCTCAACCTGTGATTCTGCAGCTGTTCCTATATTATAGTTCATAGTCTAGTCTATTATAGAGTTCATAGTCTAGCCACAGCTACAGATTGTCAGGGAATGCTGGGATATGTAGTTCAGTATTATTTTGGTTTGTGTGAATGTGTTAACACTAGTAACTCATTATAAATTGTCAAGTATTTTTTTCCCGCTTTAAAGTTTATCACCGGTGCCATGCTTTTGTCATCAGGCCCAGAATCAATCACCCAGAATTTTATTTGACCAATATTTTTTAGTTATTAATTTGAAATGTCGTTGTGTCCATAGACCAAATGCCCTCTCCCCCATTCAGTGAGAATGTAACGACTATCCAGTATCCTGGGAGCTTGAAGTCTACTTTACAGTGCAATGGTATAGTATAGGGTAGAATGTAATGAATAAAGACATACGTCCATCTATTCCAACCTTTATATCCTACTGTACAAATTAATCCCACCTAACAGTGGATCCAGGGAAGGAAAAAAAATATCCAGCTGAAAAGGGAAAATAAATGCCTTCTTGACTCCAAAAGGTAATCGGAAAGGATCCCTGGATCAACCAGAACTATATATATTATTACCAGTAATTCTCAATAATTTGGAATTTTAGAAACTTATCCAGCTCTCTTTAAAGCTATTTTATTGCCATTTACAATGCTGTGGTTGCAATAAGAGAACCTACAAGTCCCACTGAGCACATAAAAGTTCAGAGAACTTTAGCTCATGCTCAGTGGAGGAGTCTCCAGGTAAACCCGTTAGTCATTGGCCATGTTGTCATCTGTCACAGTCAGACTGATGGGCTACCTATCCTCTGTCACAGCTGCAGGCATGGGGCTGATAGTGATGCCCTCCCTGCAAGTTAGGTGGCTGTGCCCCTGACACACATCAGCACTGCAATCAGCTGATTTTAAACTTGCTGCATACGTGCAATCAGTTTTTAAATGAACGGTACCAAACCACAGCAGTAAATACAGCTGATCACGGGTCCTCTAGGCCCCATGCCCCCGCCATTACGTATGGGCCTATGGTACCCGGTAGGTACTTGTTACAGAACCACATATTGGCATTGTAAAATTTATGGCGGATGGATACATTTTTGGGCCAAACTGTGTATTGGTCGGTAGTTGTGAAAACTCTTCATTGTTACATCAGTAGTTTAGTGGTGGATAATTCCTGTAAAGTGGGTACACACAAGTAACGAGAAAATGGACAATACTGTCAGATCCGATGGTACCTCCCCTTCTCATTACATGTGTAAGTGCATTTCCAAGTGCCCCTTGGCCGCGGTCGTCTCCCTGTACTTAAAGATTAGTATAGTCTGCAGTCCCAGCGGACTTCTCATGCTTTACATATACTTTACATAGGGAGACGCTCGGGATGTGAGTAGACAGTGGTTACAAAATCTTGCAGATTCTGTCTGTCATTTTGTAACAATCGTGAATGTGTGGACCCAGCCAGCTGTTAAAAGTGTTATTAGAGTTTAAATAAATGATAGAATGAATAGGAAAACTCTTTTTTGTTTTTCTCATGGGCCCTATCTATGTGCCGATTTAAGGAGCTCTCTCTCACCTCACTCCATTATTCTTGTCCTTTGTTTTGTGATGGCAGATTGTAATAAAGAGATCTGTCAGATCTCCACTCATTGTACTTAGAATGAGTTAATAGGTTTTCCAATAAAGACTGATTAGATATTTTATAAAGCTGGGTACCCACACTGCCCTGAACCGTCAGATCCGTTTTTTTCAGGGGTTTTTATGGGAAAAACTGAAATTCCCATATAGACTCCCTATAGAGGAGTCTGCCGCAGCCGAAGGAAACACATAGTCCCGAGCGTTCTCCTATGATTGGTATATGCTTGTGTATACGATGTGTATAGTGAGAATGCCAGGACTGTGTGTATGCAGATCTGAAAGATGACAGACAGGATCTTGCAGATCGTGTTGTGTCATCTTTCAAAAATCTGCAGGTGTGTACCAAGCTTTAATTTTGCTGGGGCTCGTGCCTGATTCATGGGCAGATCATAAATGAGCAACACCCATTTCAGAAAACAAAGCACCCATACACATCACAATTGTCAGATAAATGGCCGTGCAACTACATCGTGTTCACGAGTCGTCCCCTGCAATTGCACGTGTGAGTAGATGAGGAGCATCAACCAGTTTGTGTTTGCAGTTGATTGGAAATCTGATCAGAAAAATATCTGCCCATGTTTGGCAGATGTAGAGGAAACCCAGAGAGAACATACAAACTCCTTGCTCATCTGCAGTCAATGTTGGATGCTAACTAGAGATGGGGCAGATTCATGAATCTGCCTGAATTCGGGACTTTTTCGTATTTCTCCATCCATTCTTCCAAAAATGTTCGAAATTTCGAATTTTCAAAATCAAAATTTTAGAAATTTCAGAAATACTATGCGTAATGCCAAGTTTTCCGGTACTGGGGTTTTTTGGGCATGAATGCATTGATTCCCCAGATCATTTCCTGTCCCTTCGCCATTTACAGTTAGTTACAATTGTTATTTATACTTTAATTAGGCGGGAACTTTAGGGTTTTTTACTTGACTCAATGGGTCCGGTTTGCAGATTTCAAATATTCAAATTTTTTCGAAAAACCAGCTAATTGCAAGTGGAACGGATTTCCGTCACTTCACCTATCTCTAATGCTAACCATTTAGCATTAGTGGGCTTGTGTGGGTTTAATTTGGTTTCCCCCATCTTGTCCACATTTTTACATGCCATTTGAAATATTCTACTTGCCGCTGATTAGCAGACCAGAAATCATCATGCTCTTCTAAAAGTCAGCTTAGGATACGAGACGACATTAGCAGCTCTAAAATCTGTCTTTTCCAATAAATACGCATTGTGCTTTTCATTTAGTTACTTTAGTGTCAATGCTACAACGACAGAGTTCCAAATGGCTTGTTCTAAGCACTCAATGTGGAATGGAATGAACTGGACTTTCTATATTGCACACCCAATTTTGCCTGAATGTATTTCAGCAGAAATTGCTAGTATTTGATTAGGATGAAAAAGGAAAGCGCATCTTATATAACGGAAATGGAGCTTTTCTCCAGAGCTTTAATCAATCCTGAATAACATGAAAACCTGACGTACCCTGGGTGTATGAGGACAACAAAGAAATGAAAGGAGATGTTTGGAGAAATCCATCGCTTGGAGAAGCTCTTATGGATTCTTTGAACAAATACAACATTTTTACAATCTCGACACTTTAGTGGCTGTACTACATTTTGGTTAATTTATACATGTCAAAAACAAATTAACAAGGGCAAACAATTTACAGCTAATTAAAAATGAAATACAATTCATACATCAGTTAAGCATGAATATAATAAATTAATGATAAATTGATATAAGTGCCGCATGCCTTGACACATAGGAACATAATCCCTGCCCCAAAGAGCTTACAATCTAAGTCCCACCCCCGATGCACAATGTGAATGAGCGTTGTTACGTCCAACAATCGTGCCGTGTGTGGGTGCTTTGCCGGCTGAAGCAAACATTCGGTCGGCCCTCGTTGCTAATTCGCCTGGCACGATTGTACGAACACTCATACATATCGTGCGTTGCAATCACAAGTGTGTAAGAAGCTTTACCCGTGGCAGTTCCCAAGCCTAATGGCAAGAGATTCAATACCAAAGATGCAGTCATAAACATTATAGGGAATATTTATAAAGGTGTGCAGTATCACAGAACTGTGATATAAAGGCAGTTTTAAAAAAAAAAAATTCAATGCAATTTTTGAGAATGAGAGGTCCTAACAGGTGTATGGTTTGTATTTAGCCCTGGGTATGTCTGGGATTCAGGAAATGGGTGGATACCTTCAGAAACGAGTAGATCAACTGACTGTCCATATCCCTACTTCAAATGAACAATGTTAAAGCGCAGCAGAATGCAAGACCATTGGAGGAGCATTTAAAGAGGGTACAGTAGACAAAGTCATTCCCCTAGAACCAAACCATTGGTTCATGGTGTGACTGTATTTAAGGGAAGTGGTCATAAGAGATTTATTACACTTATTAACAGAATTTTCTAATTTAAACACATATATATAGCACCAGTGTTACTATACCTCTCTCATATATTAATATATATAATGTAATATTTAAACAAAAAGTAAAGTTTTGGTGACTTTAACCTGAATTAAAGTCTGAAGGGGACTTACAACCTTTCCCATTAATCAGAATCATAGTTTGAATGTGAATTAGTTTCCTGGGGAGGAGAAGGTGAAAGGATAAGGGGAATTCACATCATTAGCACAAAATCACTTATGCTAAAAACATAAATTCAATATTTTTAATGTAATACATTATTTCACTTGCTAAAAGTCCTAATACCTTATTATTTATTTTTGGGAATGTAAATAGATCATTAATAGAGATGTCCGAACTTCACAAAATCCGGTCCGCTCGAGGATACGCGAATTTTCGGAAAAATTTGAAAATTCGAAAATCGCAGGCGGACCCGTTAAAATTAAAAATACCTTTGAAATAGCGAGATTTTCCGTATTTTCGCAAACTTTGAAATTACGAGTTTTCACGTATTTTTGCAAATTTTCGAAATTACGAGTTTTCATGTATTTTCGAAAAATAGTATTTTCGAAAATACAAGTAACCCGTAATTCGAAAATTTGCGAAATTACGTATGTATGGAATTAAGAGAAATCTTGTATTTTCGAAAATTTGCGAAATACATGTTTTACTGTATTTTCGAAAATTTGCAAAAATACGTGAAAACTCGTAATTTCGCGAAAATACGAAAAATCCACGAATCAGGAAGTTCGGAAGGTGGAAAATCCGGAAAAATCCGCTGTTCGCGAACGGGATAAATCCGCGGCGGATCCGGGTTCGGATCCCTAATCAAAACCAAATGTAGATTTCCAGACACCTTTCGTGATCACCTACAGCTATGTTATTCTCATATAATAATCTGACCCAAGAGTCTGTTCTTTTGCAGACTGAAGTGCATGTTTAATTAGATTACCAATATACTATGTGTCACAGACACCAAAGTGTTGTACAAAGACAGGATATTAGAATGCAACGAGAAACAATACCTGGTCATTAGCAATTCATTTCCTAGGTTGTCGCTGGGGATTCAGAGAATTCTACAGATCTAGAAAGTTACAATGATCCTGGATGGAATCTCACTGAGTGGAGGAGGGTTCTAAGCAAAGACTTACGACTTGGCAAATCAAAACAAGGTAAAGCTTCACATGAACGTGCTAACAGCCTAAAACATCAACTCTGTGTTTCTACAATACATCAGGTCTTTTCACTTAATGTTTGCAATGCATTTATCATGGAAGGACAAGGGACAACAATTATGTCAACACCTGATACGGTCCGTAATTCAAAATATGTAAATGTTTCTTTGACATAAACTCATTTTAGAGCATAAACATAATGTTTGGAGGTGTACATTGTTAAATGTGTTATGATGTGAACTTTGAAAGGATAGTGTTTTCAATCGAATTTGTTTTATCACTTGAAACATAAGAAAAGTGCATGAATGGGGTCCGTTGTATTATGATCTATTTCGTCATGGGGCGATTTTTTTGGAAAAGTACCAAACAGAACATGAATTTAGACCTCACACCATTAGTAATTAGAAATCTGTTTTGTAACATACTTACCATTTATATTAACGGTTCAATGCGGCTCAGAATTAAGAAACAAACCAGTTGAAATGTACCAGGCATTAAACTGTCTCTCAAGTATTGGTTACATTTGCACAAGTGATTTCTTTTATATGACAGTAGAGCACGGCCACAATGCATCGCCACGAAGGACTCACGGAAACACACCCCATTGTGTGTGCGATTCCGGTGCGATTGCATGCGATTTGTGTGCATTTGCGCTTTCTCCTTTGAGATTAGGGAGGCTAGAAGAATCGAACCCGAGTTCGAGCCGAACTGTTCGAGTTTCGAACGGACCCGGACTTCTCGAACTATCTCGGACGCGGACTTTCGATATTTCCGGACTTTCAGATTATCAAATGTTCGAATGTTCGAACGGTCGAATCCGCGAGTTAAATGTACATGGTATCAGGCGCGAACATCGAATCTGCGGTAAAGTCTCATTAAAGCCTATAGGCGAGCATCGAATCTGCGGTAAAATGTACATGTTACCTCGAACGTTCGAAACGCGAAAGCTCGAAAGTAGCGCGTGTGAGAGTAAAATCGATTTTACAAAAAGTCCCTGGATATTGGAACATGCCCCCAACCCATTTCCCAGGTCCCCCAGCCATTACATTAAGTTCCATTAATATTTAGTTGTATTTGACTCGAACTTTTCGAACTATTTGCCTCCCATAGAATTAATGGGTCCGTTTTCGAACTTCGAACTTTACAATAGTTCGAAAGTTCGAAAACGGACCGAACTTTCAATAGTTCGACCATCTCTATTTGAGATAGGAAATTGCCATGGGATTGGCATAAAAATGCTGATCGCATGCGTATCGGAAAGGATGTGAAAACACCTAAAATCATGTGATTTGTTTGCATTGCCGCAATTCCAGTGTTGAAAAAAAATACGCAAACGCAAGGAAATTAGGTACTGTGCCTAGTCCTAAATGCTATACTCCTCCTATAGTGGATGTTTTTTATGTAATGGTTGTTAGGCTTAACGGGCTTTAATATTAATAACTTTAACGTTTATGAAGTCATGCATAGTCAGAGATACCTCATTGGGCTCAAAATAATGGATGAAACGCTTTTTATTCTTGTGATTGTATAATGTAACTAAAAGTGCCCATAGTAAGATATGTATGGGGCTCTGATCAGTAGCACTTCCACCGTATTGAAATTTAGCATATTGGGAGCCACCACGTTCTTCTGCTGTAGGTTTCAACCATTAGAATTAACAGTTTATACTTCAGTAAATAGAAGAAAAGGTTTATATGTTTGCATATAATTGGAATGTGGAAAGGTTTTCATTAAAGACTTGTGAGTACTTTGCAGCTGCTGCGTCAGTTAGGTGTGAATCATTGGTAGGGCGGAAATGTGTTTACTCATTTGGCCTATTATCTTACAGCCTAGCCAGGATTAGAAACTCTTACAGAGAGATGCAGCCAGAGTGCAGTTTTCTTTCACCTCCACATTTTCATGATGCAGTTACCTCTTTTCTGTACATGCAGACTGTGATTACAACACGGGGCTAAATAGATAATAACTGCTACCATGAGGTTTCCCATAAAGAGAAAATATAGTTTGACAAAGTAAATAAAATGCAAAGACAAAGAATTAATTTTGGATTTTGCACTGCAATGCTTAATGCTAGCCATTAACACATGTTTATCAATATTTTACATATAGGAGGCATCTCAGTACATGGAAACAGCTGGCGGGTCTAGTAAAGAGGTGACGCAGACCGCACCCTCAGGCAATGTAGAACTTACCAACAGCCGTCATCTTCGCATGAGCAATTGAAAAGTCTTGATCAAAGTATTGATGAGAAGCTTGAAGTTTTAAATGGATTCATTGCATTTTTAAGTCATCAACCGAGGTACAAGCCAAACAGTTGTGTTTAAATGGAAGCAGTGCAGAGTGTTAATTTTATTGAAGTGATAAACATTGCCAACAATATTGTCCATGGATAAAAGAGACGACCGAAACTCACCAGTCTCGTTCCGTTTTCGGATTTCCGGATCTCGGGAAATTCCGATGATCCAAAAATGGAACAAATTTTCAATATATATTGAATGTTCGAGGGCTATTTTTGATAATTGCTAAATTAGCCTCGAAAGTTCGATAACCCTTGAAAATACGATCGGAGCCTACTTTCCAGTTTCTGGTCGAATTTCGCGACTTATCGAATGTTCGAGGCTATTTTCTAAATTATCGAAAATAGCCCCGAACATTCAATAATAATCGAAATTGCAATCCGAAGTCCCAAAATCCGGATCATTCAAGATTTCGGAAACGAAGGATTCCGTGTCGGATCCCGGGTAAAAGTTGGACCTGGATCCATCTCTATTAGACAGTATCCTAGTTTACAAAGTTTGTGATTGGGATACGAATTTACATATTAAGTCATAAATTGTTTTTATATAAAAGTTGTGGTTACATTGCTGTAGAGATCATCATGGATACTTTTGCATGTAAAATTACAAAATAAATTCTTTTTATTTAAAGTGCATGTTCATTTATGCTAGCTAAGTGTGCAAGAAACATTTTAGGGCAAATATACCTCATTTTTAATCCAGTTTTGTGGGACAAATGTGTAGCTTGAATCCTCCTTCAAAACAACGTTAGTTCACCTAACATGCTACTACTAATACTACTATCATTGTCGCTTTTGTATCCTCTTATCACTTCTTATCCACTTTGGCTGGAAAAAATTTGTACTGACACAGGAAATTGTTAGGTAATTGCAGTTATTCAAAGTTATTTAGAGATCTTATATGTTATCATTAGAGATAAGTTCGAAAGTTCGAAAAACGGACCCATTTAAGTCATGGGAGTCAAATAGTTTGAAAAGTTCGAATGAAATACAATTAAATATCAAAAGACTTAATGTAAATGGCTGTGGGACCGGAAACGGTCTGGGGAACATGTGAATTACAGGACATTCGAAAATCAATTTTTACTGCGCTATTTTCGAGCTCTGGCGTTTGAACATTCCGACTGTTTCGTGTCTAGGTATCATGGACATTTTACCGCGGATTCGATGTCGTGTATAGGTTTTAATGGACACTTTACTCGCGGATTCGAGTTCGTGTCTAGGTATCAGGACATTTACGAGGATTTGATGCTCGTGTTATGTTTAATGGACACTTACTCGCGGGATTCGATGTTCGTGTCTAGGTATCATGGACATTTACTCGCGGATTCGATGCTCGTGTATAGGTTTTAATGGACACTTTACTCGCGGATTCGATTGTTCGTGTCTAGGTATCATGGACATTTTCTCGCGGATTTGATGCTCGTGTATAGGTTTAATGGACACTCCGCAGATTCATTGTGTCTAGGTATCATGAACATTTTACTCGCGGATTCGATGCTCGTGTATAGGTTTTAATGGACACTTACATCGCAGATTCGATGTTTGTGTCTAGGTATCATGAACATTTTACTTGCGGAATCGATGCTCGTGATAGGTTTTTAATGGACCTATACTCGCGGATTCGATGTTTGTGTCTAGGTATCATGACATTTTACTGCGGGATTCGATGCTCGTGTCAGGTATCATTGGACATTTTACTCGCGGATTCGATTACTCTGTATAGGTTTTAATGGACACTTACTCGTGGATTCGATGTTCGTGTCTAGGTATCATGGACATTTACTCGCGGATTCGATGCTCGTGTATAGGTTTTAATGGACACTTATCTCGGGATTCGATGTTCGGTCTAGGTATCATGGACATACTCGCGGATTCGATGCTGTTTATAGGTTTTAATGGACACTTTACTGCGGATTCGAGTTCGTGTCTAGGTATCATGGACATTTTACTCGCGGATTCGATGCTCGTGTATAGGTTTTAATGGCACTATACTTGCGGATCAATGTTCGTGTCTAGGTATCATGGACATTTTACTCGCGGATTGATTTGCTGTGTATAGGTTTTAATGGACACTTTACTCGCGATTCGATGTTCATGTCTAGGTATCATGGACATTTTACTCAAGGATTTGATGCTCGTGTATAGGTTTTAATGGACACTTTACTCGCGGATTCGATGTATGCTAGTATCATGGACATTTTGCTTGCGGATTCGATGCTCGTGTATAGGTTTTAATGGACACTTTACTCGGGATTCGATGCTCATCCTAGCTATCATGGACATTTTGCTGCGATTCGATGCTCGTGTATAGGTTTTAATGGACACTTTACTCGCGGATTCGATGTTCGTGTCTAGTATCATGACATTTTACTCGCGGATTTTGATGCTCGTGTATAGGTTTAATGGACACTTTACTCGCAGATTCTAGTTGTGTCTAGGTATCATGAACATTTTATCGCATTGATGCCGTGTATAGGTTTTAATGGACACTTTACTCGCAGATTCGATGTTTGTGTCTAGGATCATGAACATTTTACTTGCGGATTCGATGCTGTGTATAGGTTTTAATGGACACTATACTCGCGGATTCGATGCGTGTTGTGTTCTAGGTATCGAAACATTTTACTTGCGGATTCGATGCTCGGTCTAGGTATCATGGACATTTTACTCGCGGATTCGATACTCGTGTATAGGTTTTAATGGACAACTTTGTGGATTCGATGTTCGTGTCTAGGTATCATGGACATTTTACTCGCGGATCGATGCTGTGTATAGGTTTTAATGGACACTTTACTCGCGGATTCGATGTTCGTGTCTAGGTATCATGGACATTTTACTCGCGGATTCGATGCTCGTGTATAGGTTTTATGGACACTTTACTCGCGGATTCGATGTTCGTGTCTAGGTATCATGGACATTTTACTGCGGATTCGATGCTCGTGTATAGGTTTTAATGGACACTTACTTGCGGATTCAATGTTGTGTCTAGGTATCATGGACATTTTACTCGCGGATTCGATGTGCGTATAGGTTTAATGGACACTTTATCGCGTTTCGATTCATGTCTAGGTATCATGGACTTTTACTAGATTTGATGCTCGTGTATAGGTTTTAATGGACATTTACTGGGATTCGATGCTCATGCCTAGCGTATCATGGACATTTTACTGCGGATTCGATGCTTGTGTATAGGTTTTAATGGACACTTTACTCGCGGATTCGAGGGTGTCTAGGTATCATGGACATTTTACTCGCGGATTCGATGCTCGTGTATAGTTTTATGGACACTTTATCGCGGATTCGATGTTCGTGTCTAGGATCATGGACATTTTACTACTCGCGGATTCGATGCTCGTGATAGGTTTTAATGGACACTTTACTCGCGGATTCGATGTTCGTGTCTAGGTATCATGGACATTTACTCGCGGATTCGATGCTCGTGTATAGGTTTTAATGGCACTTTATGCGGATTCAATGTTGTGTCTAGGTATCATGGACATTTTACTCGCGGATTCGATGCTCGTGTATAGGTTTTAATGGACACTTTACGCGGATTCGATGTTCAGTTAGGTATCATGGACATTTTACTCAAGGATTTGATGCTCGTGTATAGGTTTTAATGGACACTTTACTCGCGGATTCGATGCTCATGCCTAGCTATCATGGACATTTTGCTTGCGGATTCGATGCTCGTGTATAGGTTTTAATGGACACTTTACTCGCGGATTCGATGCTCAGCAGATCATGGACATTTTCTGCGGATTTGATGCTCGTGTATAGGTTTTAATGGACACTTTACTCGCGACGATGTTGTGTCTAGGTATCATGGACATTTTACTCGCGGATTGATGCTCGTGTAAGGTTTAAGGACACTTACTCGCGATTCGTTCGTGTCTAGGTTCATGACATTTTACTCGCGGTTCGATGCTCGTGTATAGGTTTTAATGGACACTTTACTCGCGATCGATGTTGTGTCTAGGTATCATGAACATTTTACTGCGATTGATGCTCGTGTATAGGTTTTAATGGACACTTACTCGCGATTCGATGTTGTGTCTAGGTATCATGACATTTATCAGATTCGTGTGTGTCAGGTACATGGACATTTTTCGCGGATTCGATGACTCGTGTATAGGTTTTAATGGACACTTTACTCGCGGATTCGATGTTCGTGTCTAGGTATCATGGACATTTTACGCGGATTCGATGCTCGTGTTATAGGTTTAATGGACACTTTACTCGCGGAATTCGATGTTCGTGTGCTAGGTATCAGGACATTTTACTCGCGGATTCGATGCTCGTGTTAGGTTTTAATGGACACTTTACTCGCGGATCGATGTTCGTGTCTAGGTATCATGGACATTTTACTGCGGATTCGATGCTCGTGTATAGGTTTTAATGGACACTATACTTGCGGATTCATGTTCGTGTCTAGGTATCATGGACATTTTACTCGCGGATTCGATGCTCGTGTATAGGTTTTAATGGACACTTTACTGCGTGTCGAGTTCATGTCTTAGGTATCATGGACATTTTACTCACGGATGATGCTGTGTATAGGTTTATGGACACTTTACTCGCGGTCGATGTCATGCTAGCTATCATGGACATTTTGCTGCGGATTCGATGCTGGTATAGGTTTTAATGGACACTACTCGCGGATTCGATGCTCATGCCTAGCTATCATGGACATTTTGCTGCGGATTGATGCTCTGTATAGGTTTTAATGGACACTTTATCGCGGATTCGTGAGTTTGTGTCTAGGTATCATGGACATTTTACTCGAGGTTTGATGCTCGTGTATAGGTTTTAATGGACACTTTACTCGCAGATTCGATGTTTGTGTATAGGTATATGAACATTTTACTCGGGATTCGATGCTCGTGTATAGGTTTTATGGACACTTACTCGCGATTCGATTTGTGTCTAGGTATCATGAACATTTTACTTGCGGATTCGATGCTCTGTGTATAGGTTTTAATGGACCACTATACTCGCGGTTCGATGTTCGTTGTCTGGTATCATGAACATTTTACTTGCGGATTCGATGCTCGTGTATAGGTTTTAATGGACACTATACTCGCGGATTCGATGTTTCGTGTCTAGGTATCATGGACATTTTACTCGCGGATTCGATGATGGTATAGGTTTTAATGGACAATTTACTCGGGATTCGATGTTCGTGTCTAGGTATCATGGACATTTACTCGCGGATTCGATGCTCGTGTATAGGTTTTAATGGACACTTTACTCGCGGATTCGATGTTCGTGTCTAGGTATAATGGACATTTTACTCGCGTGGATTCGATGCCGTGTATAGGTTAATGGACACTTACCGCGGATTCGATGTTGTGTCTAGGTATCATGGACATTTACTCGCGGAATCGATGCTGTGTATAGGTTTTAATGGACACTATACTTCGGATTCATGTGTATGTCTAGGTATCATGGACATTTTTCACGGATTCGATGCTGTGTATAGGTTTAATGGACACTTACTCGCGTATTCGATGGTATGTCTAGGTATCATGGAAATTTTACTTCGGATTGATGCTCGTGTATAGGTTTTAATGGACACTTTACTCGCGGATTCGATGGCTTGCTAGTATCATGGACATTTTCTTGCGGATTCGATGCTCGTGATAGGTTTAATGGACACTTACTCGGGATTCGATGTTTCGTGTAGGTATCATGGACATTTTACTCGGGATTCGATGCTCGTGTATAGGTTTTAATGGACACTTTACTCGCAGATTCGATGTTTGTGTCTAGGGATCATGAACATTTTACTGCGGATTCGATGCTCGTGTATAGGTTTTAATGGACACTTACTCGCGATTCGATGTTGTGTCTAGGTATCATGAACATTTTGCGATTCGATGCTCGTGTATAGGTTTAAGGACATTACTCGCGGATTCGATGTTATGTCTAGGTATCATGGACAATTTTACTCGCGGATTCGATACTCGTGTATAGGTTTAATGGACACTTACTCGTGGATTCGATGTTCGTGTCTAGGATTAGGACATTTTACTGCGGTTATTCGATGCTCGTGTATAGGTTTTAATGGACACTTTACTCGCGGATTCGATGTTCGTGTCTAGGTATCATGGACATTTTACTCGCGGATTCGTGCTCGTGTATAGGTTAATGGACACTTTACTCGCGTGATTCGATGTTCGTTCTAGGTATCATGGACATTTTACTCGCGGATTCGATACTCGTGTATAGGTTTTAATGGACACTATACTCGCGGATTCAATGTTCGTGTCTAGGTATCATGGGACATTTACCACAGATTCGATGCTCGTGTAATGGTTTTAATGGACACTTTACTCGCGTATTCGATGTTCATGTCTAGGTATCATGGACATTTTATCAAGGATTTGATGCTCTCGTGTATAGGTTTAATGGACACTTACTCGTGGATTCGATGCTCATGCCTAGCTATCATGGAACATTTACTTGCGGATTCGATGCTGTGTATAGGGTTTAATGGACCAATTTACTAGCGGATGCGAGTGTTCGTGTTCTAGGTATCAGGGACATTGGACATTTTACTCGCGGATTCGATGCTCGTGTATAGGTTTTAATGGACACTTTACTCGCAGATTCGATGTTCGTGTCTAGGTATCATGGACATTTTACTCGCGGATTCGATACTCGTGTATAGGTTTTAATGGACACTATACTCGCGGATTCAATGTTCGTGTCTAGGTATCATGGACATTTTGGACACTTTACTCGCAGATTCGATGTTTGTGTCTAGGTATCATGAACATTTTACTTGCGGATTCGATGCTCGGTGTATTAGTTTTATGGACACTATACTCGCGGATTCGATGTTTGTGTCTAGGTATCATGAACTTTTTACTTGCGGATTCGATGCTCATGTCTAGGTATCATGGACATTTTACTCGCGGATTCGATACTCGTGTATAGGTTTTAATGGACACTTTACTCGTGGATTCGATGTTCGTGTCTAGGTATCATGGACATTTTACTCGCGGATTCGATGCTCGTGTATAGGTTTTAATGGACACTTTACTCGCGGATTCGATGTTCGTGTCTAGGTATCATGGACATTTTACTCGCGGATTCGATGCTCGTGTTATAGGTTTTTGTCGCGGTTCGATGTTTCGTGTCTAGGTATCATGGACATTTTACTCGCGGATTCGATGCTCGTTGTATAGGTTTTTAATGGAATTACACTTTACCCTCGTCGGATTCGATGTTCGTGTCTAGGTAAACATGGACATTTTACTTTACACTCGCGGAAAAAATTCGATGCCCGTGTATAGGTTTTTTAATGGACACTATACTTGCTTGGTATTCAATGTTCGTGTCTAGGTATCATGGACAATTTACATCGCGGATTCGACTCGTGTATAGGTTTTATGGACACTTTTACTCGCGTATTCGATGTTCATGTCTAGGTATCATGGACATTTTACCTCAAGGATTTTGATGCTCGTGTATAGGTTTTAATGGACACCTTTACTCGTCGGATTCGATGCTCATGCCTAGCTAATCATGGACATTTGCTATTGCGGATTCGATGCTCGTGTTAGGTTGTTATAATGGACACTTTACTCGTCGCTTCGATGCTCATGCCTAGCTATCATGGGACATTTTGCTTTGCGGATTTTGATGCTCCGTGTATAGGTTTTAATGGACACTTTACTCGCTGAGTTCGATGTTCGTGTCTAGGTATCATGGACATTTTACTCGCGATATTGATGCTCTCGTGTATAAGGTTTAAAATGGACACTTTACTCGCAGATTCTATGTGTGTCTAGGTATCCATGAACATTTTACTCGCGGATTCCGATGCTCCGTGTATAGGTTTTAATGGACCCTTTTACTCGCAGATGATCGATGTTGTGTCTAGGTAATCATGAACATTTACTTGCGGATTCGATGCTCGTGTATAGGTTTTAAATGGACACTATACTCGCGGATTCGAATTTTGTGTCGTAGGTATCAGAAATTTTTTACTTGCGGATTCGTGCTCGTGTCTAGGTATCATGGACATTTTACTCGCGGATTCGATACTTCGTGTATAGGTTTTAAATGGACACTTTTACTCGGGATTCGATGTTTCGTGTCTAGGTATCATGGACATTTTACTCGCGGATTCGATGCTCGTGTATAGGTTTAAGGACACTTTACTCGCTGGATTCGATGTTCGTGTCTAGGTATATGGACATTTTACTCGCCGGATTCGATGCTCGATGTATAGGTTTTAATGGACACTTTACTCGCGGATTCGATGTTCGTGTCCTAGAGGTATCATGGACTTTTACTCGCGGATTCGATGCTCGTGTATAGGTTTAATGGACACTTACTTGCGGATTCATGTTCGTGTCTAGGTATCATGGACATTTTACTCGCGGATCGATGCTCGTGTATAGGTTTTAATGGACACTTTACTCGCTATTCGATGTTCATGTCTAGTATCATGGACATTTACTCAAGATTTGATGCTCGTGTATAGGTTTTTTGGACACTTTTACTCGCGGATTCGATGCTCATGCCTAGCTATCATGGACATTTTGACTTGCGGATTCGATGCTCGTGTATAGGTTTTAATGGACTTTACTTTACTCGCGGATTCGATGCTCAGCTAGTATCATGGACATTTTTGCTTGCGGATTTCGATGCTCGTGTATAGGTTTAATGGACACTTTACTCGCGATTTCGAGTTCGTGTCTAGGTATCATGGACATTTTACTCGAGATTTCGATGCTCGTGTATATAGGTTTTAATGGACACTTTACTCGCGATTCGATGTTGTGTTAGGTATCATGAACATTTTACTCGCGGATTCGATGCTCGTGTATAGGTTTTAATGGACACTTTACTCGCGATTCGATGTTGTGTATAGGTATCATGAACATTTTACTCGCGGATTCGATCTCGTTTAAGGTTTAATGGACACTTACTCGCGATTCGGTGTTGTGTCTAGGTATCATGGACATTTTACTTGCGGATTCGATGCTCGTGTATAGGTTTTAATGGACACTATACTCGCGATTCAGTGTTCGTGTCTTAGGTATCATGGACAATTTTTACTTGCGATTCGATGCTCGTGATAGTTTTAATTAATGGAGACACTTACTTCGCGGATTCGATGTTCGTGTCTAGGTATCAATGGACTTTTTTTACTCGCGATTCGATCCTCGTGTATAGGTTTTAATGGACACTTTACTCGTGGATTCGAGGGTCGATGTGTCTAGGTATCATGGACATTTTTACATCGCGGATTCGATGCTCGTTGTATAGGTTTTAAATGGACACTTTACTCGCTGATTCATGTTGTGCTAGGTATCATGGACATTTTACTCGCGGATTCGATGCTCTCGTGTATAGGTTTTAATGGCACTTTACTCGCAGGATTCGATGTTCGTGTCTAGGTTTCATGACATTTTACTTGCGGATTCGATGCTCGTGTATAGTTTTTTAATGGACACTATACTTGCGGATTCAATGTTCGTGTCTAGGTATCATGGACATTTTTCTCACGGATTCGATGCTCGTGTATAGGTTTTAAGGACACTTTACTGCGTGATTCGATGTTCTGTCTAGGTATCATGGACATTTTACTCGATTTGATGCTCGTGGTATGGTTTTAATGGACACTACTACTCGCGATTCGAATGCTCGGTAGCTATCATGGACATTTTCTGCGGATTCGATGCTCGTGATAGGTTTTAATGGACACTTTACTCGCGGATTCGATGTTCGTGTCTAGGTATCATGGACATTTTACTCGAGGATTCGATGCTCGTGTATAGTTTTTAATGGACACTTTACTCGCAGATTCGAGTTCGTGTCCTAGGTACATGAACATTTTGACTCGCGGATTCGATGCTCGTGTATAGGTTTTTAATGGACACTTTACTCGCGATTCGATGTTTGGTCATAGGTATCATGAACATTTTACTTGCGGATTGATGCTCGGTGTATAGGTTTTAATGGACACTATACTCGCGGATCGATGTTCATGTCTCAGGTATCATGGACATTTTACTCGCGGATTCGATGCTCGTGTATAGGTTTTAATGGACACTTTACTCGGGATTCGATGTTCGTGTCTAGGTATATGGACATTTACTCTGCGGATTCGATGCTGTGTATAGGTTTTAATGGACACTTTACTCGCGGATTCGATGTTCGTGTCTAGGTATCATGGACATTTTACCTCGGATCGATGCTCTGTATAGGTTTTAATGGACACTTTACTCCGATTCGATGTTCGTGTCTAGGTATCATGGACATTTTACTCGCGGATTCATCTCGTGTATAGGTTTTAATGGACACTATCTGCGGATTCAGTTCGTGTCTAGGTATCATGGACTTTTACCCGATTCGATGCTCGTGTATAGGTTTTAATGGACACTTTACCTCGCGGATTCGATGTTCTGTCTATCATGGACAATTTTACTCGGATTGATGCTCGGTTATAGGTTTTAATGGACACTTTTACGCGGATTCGATGCTCATGCCCTAGTATCATGGACATTTACTCGCGATTCGATGCTTGTGTATAGGTTTAATGGACATTTACTCTGCGGATTCGATGTTCGTGTCTAGGTATCATGGACATTTTACTCGCGGATTCGATCGTCTGTATAGGTTTTAATGGACACTTTACTTCGCGGATTCGATTGTCGTGTCTAGGTATCATGGACATTTTACTCGCGGATTCGATGCTCGTTATAGGTTTTATGGACACTTTACTCGCGGATTCGATGTTCGTGTCTATGTATCATGGACATTTTACTCGCGGATTCGATGCTCGTGTATAGGTTTTAATGGACACTATACTTGCGGATTCATGTTCGTGTCTAGTATCATGGACATTTCTCGCGATTCGATGCTCGTGTATAGGTTTTAATGGACACTTACTCGCGTATTCGTGTTCATGTCTAGGTATCATGGACATTTACTCAGGATTTGATGCTCGTGTAAGGTTTTAATGGACACTTTACTCGCGGATTCGATGCTCATGCCTACTATCATTGACATTTTGCTTGCGGATTCGATGCTCGTGTATAGGTTTTAATGGCCACTTTACTCGCGGGGATTCGATGCTCATGCCTAGCTATCATGGACATTTTGCTTGCGGATTTGATGCTCGTGTAAGGTTTTAATGGACACTTTACTCGCGGATTCGATGTTTGGTCTAGGTATCATGGACATTTTACTCGCGGATTGATGCTCGTGTATAGGTTTAAATGGACACTTTACTCGCAGATTCTATGTGTGTCTAGGTATCATGAACATTTTACTCGCGGATTCGATGCCGGGTATAGGTTTTAATGGACACTTTACTCGCAGATTCGATGTTGTGTCTAGGTATCATGAACATTTTACTGCGGATTCGATGCTCGTGTATAGGTTTTAATGGACACTATCTCGCGGATTCGATGTTGTGTCTAGGTACATAACATTTTACTTGCGGATTTCGTCTCGTGTAGGTATCATGGACATTTTACTTCGCGGATTCGATACTCGTGTATAGGTTTTAATGGACACTTTACTCGTGGATTCGATGTTCGTGTCGAGGTATCATGACATTTACCGCGGATTCGATGCTCGTGTATAGGTTTTAATGGACACTTTACTCGCGATTCGATGTTCGTGTCTAGGTATCATGGACATTTTACTCGGATTCGATGCTCGTGTATAGGTTTTAATGGACACTTTACTCGCGGATTCGATGTTCGTGTCGTAGTATCATGGACATTTTACTCGCGGATTCGATGCTCGTGTATAGGTTTTTAATGGACACTATCTTGCGGATTCAATGTTCGTGTCTAGGTATCATGGACATTTTACTCGCGATTCTGATGCCTTGATGGTTTTAATGGACACTTACGCGCGTATTCGATGTTATGTCTAGGTATCATGGACATTTTACTCAAGGATTTGATGCTCGTGTATATTTTTAATGGACACTTTACTCGCGATTCGATGCTCATGCCTAGCTATCATGGGACATTTTGCTTGCGGATTCGATGCTCGTGTTAGGTTTTAATGGACACTTTACTCTGCGAGATTCGATGTCTGTCTAGTATCATGGACTTTTTGCTGCGGATTTGATGCTCGTGTATAGGTTTAATGGCCACTTTACTCGCGTATTCGATGTTCGTGTCTAGGTATCATGGACATTTTACTCGCGATTTGATGCTCGTGTATAGGTTTTAATGGACACTTTACTTACTGCAGATTCGATGTTTGTGTTAGGTATGAACATTTTACTCGCGGATTCGATGCTCGTGTATAGGTTTTAAATGGACACTTTACTCGCAGATTCGATTGTGTCTAGGTACATGAACATTTTACTTGCGGATTCGATGCTCGTGTATAGGTTTTAATGGACACTCATACCGCGATTCGATGTTCGTGTCTAGGTATCATGAAGCATTTTACTTGCGGATTCGATGCTCGGTATAGGTTTTAATGGACACTATACTCGCGGATTCGATGTCGTGTCTGGTATCATGGACATTTTACTCGCGGATTCGATACTCGTGTATAGGTTTTAATGGACACTTTACTCGTGATTCACTGTTCGTGTCTAGGTAGCATGGACATTTTACTCGCGGATTCGATGCTCGTGTATAGGTTTTAAATGGACACTTTAACTCGCTATTCGATGTTCGTGTCTAGGTACAGGACATTTTACTCGCGGATCGATGCTCGTGTATATGTCTAATGGACACTTTACTCGCGATTCGATGTTCGTGTCTAGGTATCATGGACATTTTACTCCGCGGATTCGATGCCGTGTATAGTTTTTAATGGACACTATACTTTGCGGATTCATGTTCGTGGCTAGGTATCATGGACATTTTCTCACGGATTCGATGCTCGTGTATAGGTTTTAATGGACACTTTACTCGCGTATTCGATGTTCTGTCTAGGTATCATGGACATTTTACTCAGGATTGATGCTCTGTATAGGTTTTAATGGACACTTTACTCGCGGATTCATGCTCATGCCAGTATCATGGACATTTTCTTGCGGATTCGATGCTCGTGATAAGGTTTTTAATGGACACTTTACTCGCGGATTCGATGTTTCGTGTCTAGGTATCATGGACATTTTACTCGGATTCGATGCTCGTGTATAGGTTTTAATGGACACTTTACTCGCATATCGATGTTGGTGCTAGGTATCATGAACATTTTACTCGCGGGATTCGATGCTCGTTGATAGGTTTTTAATGGACACTTTACCGCGATTCGATGTTTGTGTCAGGTATCATAACTTTTACTTGCGGATTCGATGCTCGTGTATAGGTTTTAATGGACACTTACTCGCGGATGTCGATGTTCTGTCTCAGGTATCATGGACATTTTACTCGGGATTCGATGCGTCCGTGATAGGTTTTAATGGACACTTTACTCGCAGATTCGATGTTGTGCTATGTATCATGGACATTTTACTCGCGGATTCGATGCTCGTGTATAGGTTTTAATGGACACTTACTGAGATTCAATGTTCGTGTCTAGGTATCATGGACATTTTACTCGCGGATTCGATGCTCGTGTATAGGTTTTAATGGACACTTACTCGCGATTCGATGTTCTGTATAGTATCATGGACATTTTACTCAAGGATTGATGCTCGTGTATAGGTTTTAATGGACACTTTACTACCTCGCGATTCGATGTCATGTCTATATATCATGGACATTTTCTGCGGATTCGATGCTCGTGTATAGTGTTTTAATGGACACTTACTCGCGGATTCGATGTCTGCTAGTATCATGGACATTTTGCTTGCGGATTGATGCTCGTGTATATGTTTAATGGACACTTTACTCGCGGATTCGATGTTCGTGTCTAGGTATCATGGACATTTTAACTCGCGGATTCGATGCTCGTGTATAGGTTCTAATGGACACTTTACTCGCGGATTCGATGTTCGTGTCTAGGTATCATGGACATTTTACTCGCGGATTCGATGCTCGTGTATAGGTTTTAATGGACACTATACTTGCAGGATTCAATGTTCGTGTCTAGGTATGCAGGACATTTTTCTCACGGATTCGATGCTCGTGTATAGGTTTTTAATGGACACTTTACTCGCGTATCGATGTTCATTGTCTAGGTATCATGGAATTTTTCTCAGGATTCTGAGGCTCGTGTATAGGTTTAATGGACACTTTACTCGCGGATTCGTGCTCATGCCTAGCTATCATGGACATTTTGCTTGCGGATTCGATGCTGTGAATAGGTTTTAATGGACACTTTACTCGCGGATTCGATGTTCGTTCTAGGTATCATGGACATTTTACTCGGGATTCGATGCTCGTGGAAGTTTTAATGGACACTTACTCGCAGATTCGATGTTGTGTCTAGGTATCATGAACATTTTACTCGCGGATTCGATGGCTCGTGTATAGGTTTAATGGACACTTACTCGCAGATTCATGTTTGTGTCTAGGTACATGAACATTTTCTGCGATTCGATGCTCGTGTATAGGTTTTAATGGACACTATACTCGCGGATTCGATGTTTTGTCTAGGTATCATGAACATTTTACTCGCTGAGTTCGATACTCGTGGTATAGGTTTTAATGGACACTTTACGTGGATTCGATGTTGTGTCTAGGTATCATGGACATTTTACTCGCGGATTCGGATGCTCGTGTATAGGTTTTAATGGACACTTTACTCGCGGATTCGATGTTCGTGTCTAGGTATCATGGACATTTTACTGCGGATTCGATGCTCGTGTATAGGTTTTAATGGCACTTTATCGCGATTCGATGTTCGTGTCTAGGTATCATGGACATTTTACTCGCGGATTCGATACTCGTGTATAGGTTTTTAATGGACACTATACTCGCGGATCAATTTCGTTCTAGGTATCATGGACATTTACTACGCAGATTCGATGCTCGTGTAGAGGTTTAATGGACACTTTACTCGCGTATTCGATGTTCATGTCTAGGTATCTGGACATTTTACTCAAGGATTTGATGCTCGTGTATAGGTTTAAATGGACACTTTACTCGCGGGATTCGATGCTCATGCCTAGCTATCATGGACATTTCTGGCGGATTCGATGCTTGTGTAAGTTTAATGGACTTCGTCGCTGGATTCGATGTCGTGTCTAGTATCATGGACTTTTACTGCGGATTGTCTCGTGTAAGGTTTTATGGCACTTACTGCATATCGATGTTCGTGTCTAGGTATCATGGACATTTACTCGAGGATTTGATGCTCGTGATAGGTTTTAAGGGACACTTGACTCGCTGATTCGATGCTCGTGTATAGGTTTTAATGGACACTTTACTGCAGATTCGATGTTCGTGTCTAGGTATCATGGACATTTACTCACGATTCGATGCTGGTGTATAGGTTTTAATGGACACTTTACTCCGGCTTATCATGTTCGAATTGATCGGAGGTATCATGGACATTTTACTCGAGGATTGATGCTCGTGTATAGGTTTATATGGACACTTTACTCGCGATTCGATGTTCGTGTCAGGTATCATGACATTTACTGCGGATTGATGCTCTTATAGAGTTTTAATGGACACTTTACTCGATTCGATTTCGCGTCTATGTTTTAATGCATTTTACTGCGGATTCGATGCCGTGTATAGGTTTTAATGGACATTTTACTTGCGGATTCTGAATGTCGCTCGTATAGGTTTAATGGACATTTTACTCGCGGATTTCGATGCTCGCGTATAGGTTTAATGGACTTTTACTGCTGCGGATTCGATGTCGGTTAGGTTTTAATGGACATTTTACTGCGGATTCGATGCGCGTGTATAGGTTTTAATGGACTTTTACTGGGATTCGATGTTCGGTTAGGTTATCATGGACATTTTACTGCGGATTCGATGCTCGTATAGGTTAATGGACACTTTACTGGGATTCGATGCTTCGTAGTATAGGTTTTATGGACATTTTACTGGGATTCGATGGTGTAAGGTTTAATGGACACTTTTACTGGGATTCGATCTGTTAGGTATTATGGACATTTTACTCGCGATTCGATGCTCGTGCGTATAGGTTTAATGGACACTTTACTCGCGAATTCGTGTTGTGTCTAGGTATCATGGACATTTTACTCGCGGATTCGAGGCTCGTGATAGGTTTTAATGGACACTTACTCGCGGATTCGCTTTCGTGTCTAGCTATCATGGACATTTTACTCTGCGGATCGATGCTCGTGTATAGGTTTTAATGGCACTTTACTCGGGATTCGATGTTCGTGTCTAGGTATCATGGACATTTACTCGGATTCGTGCTCGGTGTATAGGTTTTAATGGACACTTTACTCGACGATTCGATGTTCGTGTCTAGGTATCATGGACATTTTACTCGCGGATTCGATGCCGTGTATAGGTTAATGGACCTTTACTCGCGGATTCGATGTTCGTGTCTAGGTATCATGGACATTTTACTCGCGGATTCGATGCTCGTGTATAGGTTTTAATGGAACTTATACTGCGGATTCAATGTCTGTCAGGTATCATGGACATTTTCTATCGGTTCGATCTCGTGTATAGGTTTTATGCACTTTACTCGCGATCGATGTTCATGTCTGTCTAGGTTATCATGGACATTTTTTACTCAAGGATTTGATGCGTCGTTTGATAGGTTTTAATGGACACTTACTCGCCGCGATTCTGCTCTGCCTAGTATATGGACATTTTGCTGTGCGATTCGATGCTCGTGATAGATTTTAATGGACCTTTACTCGCGGATTCGATGTGTTCGTGTCTAGTATCATGGACACTTTTACTCGCGGATTCATGTCTCGTTTATAGGTTTTAATGGACACTTTACTCGCAGATTCGATGTTGTCTAGTATCATGAACATTTACTGCGGATTCGATGCCGTGTATAGGTTTTTAATGGACACTTTACTCGCGATTCGATGTGTTTGTCTAGTATCATGAACTTTTACTGCGGATTCGATGCTCGTGTATAGGTTTTAATGGACACTTACTCGCGGATTCGATGTGTGTCTAGGTATCATGGAACATTTTACTCGCGGATTCGATCTCGTGTATAGGTTTTAATGGACACTTTACTCGGGTTCGATGTTCGTGTCTAGGTATATGGACATTTTACTCGCGGATTCGATGCTCGTGTATGGTTTTAATGGACACTATACTTGCGATTCAATGTTCGGTCTAGGTATCATGGACATTTTTACTCGCGGATTCTATGCTCGTGTATAGGTTTTAATGGACACTTTACTCGCTGTATTCGATGTTCTGTCTAGGTATCATGGACATTTTACTCAAGGATTGATCTCGTGTATAGGTTTTAATGGACACTTACTCGCGTATTCGATGCTCATGCTAGCTATCATGGACATTTTCTGCGGATTCGATGCTCGTGTATAGGTTTTAATGGACACTTACTCGCGATTCGATGCTCATGCCTAGGCTATCATGGACATTTTCTGCGGATTGATGCTCGTGTATAGGTTTTAATGGACACTTTACTCATGATTCGATGTTCGTGTCTAGGTATCATGGACATTTTACTCGGGATTGATGCTCGTGTATAGGTTTTAATGGACACTTACTCGCAGATTCGATGTTTGTGTATAGGTATCATGAACATTTTACTCGCGGATTCGATGCTCGTGTATAGGTTTTAATGGACACTTTACTCGCGAATTCGATTTTGTGTCTAGGTATCATGAACATTTTACTCGGATTCGATGCTCGTGTATAGGTTTTAATGGACACTTAACTCGTCGGATTCGATGTTCGTGTCTAGGTATCATGACATTTTACTGCGGATTCGATGCTCGTGTATAGGTTTTAATGGACACTACTCGCATTCGATGTTCGTGTCTAGGTATCATGGACATTTTACTCGCGGATTTCGATCGTCGTGTAAGGTTTAATGGACACTTTACTCGCGATTCGATGTTCGTGTCTAGTATCAGGACATTTTTACGCGCGGATTCGATGCTCGTGTATAGGTTTTAATGGACACTTACTCGCGGATTCGATGTTCGTGTCTAGGTATATGGACATTTACTCGCGGATTCGATGCTCGTGTATAGGTTTAATGGACACTTTACGCGGATTCGATGTTCGGTCTAGGTAATCTGGACATTTTACTCCGGATTCGATGCTCGGTATAGGTTTTAATGGACACTATACTGCGGATTCAATTTTTCTGTCTAGGTATCATGGACATTTTCTCGCGATTCGATGCTCGTGTATAGGTTTTATGGACACTTTACTCGCGATTCGATGTTCTGTCTAGGTATCATGGACTTTTACTCGATTGATGCTCGTGTATGGTTTAATGACACTTACTCGCGATTCGATGCTATGCCTATATCATGGACATTTACTCGGATTCGATCTGGGAATAGTTTAATGGACACTTTCTCGCGGATTCGATGTTCGTTGTCTAGGTATCATGGACATTTTTACTCGAGGATTCGATGCTCTGATAGGTTTTAATGGACACTTTACTCGCGATTCGATGTTGTGTCTAGGTATCATGACATTTTACTCGCGGATTCGATGCTCGTGTATAGGTTTTAATGGACACTTTACTCGCAGATTCGATGTTTGTGTCTAGGTATCATGAACATTTACTTGCGGATTCGATGCTCGTGTAAGGTTTTAATGGACACTTATACTCCGGATTCGATGTCATGTCTAGTATCATGGACATTTTACTCGCGGATTCGATCTCGGTATAGGTTTTAATGGACACTTTACTCGTGATTCGATGTTCGTGTCTAGGTATTATGACATTTTACTCGCGGATTCGATGCTCTGTGTATAGGTTTAATGGACACTTACTCGCGGATTCGATGTTCTTGTCTAGTATCATGGACATTTTACTCGCGGTTCGATGCTCGTGTATAGGTTTTAATGGACACTTTACTCGCAGATTCGATTTCGTGTCTAGGTATCATGGAACATTTTACTCGCGGATTCGATACTCGTTATAGGTTTTAATGGACACTATATCGCGATTCAATGTTCGTGTCTAGGATCATGGACATTTTACACACAGATTCGATGCTCGTGTATAGGTTTAATGGACACTTACTCGGTATTCGATGTTCATGTCTAGGTATCATGGACATTTTACTCAGGATGTGATGCTCGTGTATGGTTTTAATGGACACTTTACTCGCGGATTCGATGCTCTTTCTAGTCTATCATGGACATTTTACTTGCGGATTGATGCTTGTGTATAGGTTTTAATGGACACTTTACCTCGGATTCGATGTTCGTGTCTAGGTATCATGGACATTTTACTCGCGGATTCGATGCTCGTGTATAGGTTTAATGGACACTTACTACTGCAGATTCGATGTTCGTGTCTAGGTATCATGGACATTTTACTCGAGGATTTGATGCTGTGTCTAGTTTATGACACTTTACTCGGATTCGATGCTCGTGTATAGGTTTTAATGGACACTTTACTCGCATATCGATGCTTGTGTCTAGTATCATGGACATTTTACTCCAGATTTCGATGCTCGTGTATAGGTTTTAATGGACACTTTACTCGCGTATTCGATGTTCGTGACTAGGTATCATGGACATTTTATCTCGAGGTTCGATGCTCGTGTATAGGTTTTATGGACACTTTACTCGCGATTCGATGTTCGTGTCTAGGTATCTGGACATTTTACTTGCAGATTGATGCTCTTATAGTTTTAATGGACACTTACTCACGGATTCGATGCTCGCGTCTAGTTTTAATGGACATTTTACTTGCGATTCGATGCCCGCGTTAGGTTTAATGGACATTTTACTGCGGATTCGATGCTCGCGTATAGGTTTAATGGACTTTTACTCGCGGATTCGATGCGCTGTATAGGTTTTATGCCATTTTACTGCGGATCGATGCTCGGTATAGGTTTTATGGACTTTACTGCGATTCGATGCTCGTGTATAGGTTTTATGACTTTTACTGTGGATTCGATGCTCGCGTATAGGTTTTATGGACATTTTACTTGCGGATCATCTCACGTATAGGTTTATGGACCTTTTACTTGTGGATTCGATGCCCTATAGGTTTTAATGGACATTTTACTTGCGATTCGATGTGCTCCTTAATAGGTTTTTAATGGACATTTTACTGGGATTCGATGCTCACGTATAGGTTTTAATGGACATTTTACTCGCGGATTCGATGCTCCGCGTATAGTTTTTTATGGACCTTTACTCGCATCTTGTGTTCAGTATCATGACTTTACTGCGGTTCGATGCCGTGTATAGGTTTTAATGGACACTTACTCGCGGATTCGATGGTTGTGTCTAGGTATAGAACCTTTTACTGCGGATTCGATGCTCGGTCTAGGTATCATGGACATTTTACTCGCGGATTCATGACTCGGTATAGGTTTTAATGGACACTTTACTGGGATCGATGTTGTCTAGGTATCATGACATTTTACTGCGGATTCGATGCTCGTGATAGGTTTTAATGGACACTTTACTCGCGGATTCGATGTCGTGTCTAGGTATCAGTGGACATTTACTGCGGGATTCGATGCTCGTGTATAGGTTTTAATGACACTTTACTCGCGGATTCGATGTTCGTGCAGTATCATGGCATTTTACTCGCGATTCGATGCTCTGTATAGGTTTTAATGGACACTTACTTGCGGATTCATTGTTCGTGTTAGGTATCATGGACATTTTACTCGCGGATTCGATGCTCGTGTATAGGTTTTAGAGGACACTTTACTCGCGTATTCGATGTTCATGTCTAGTATAGGACATTTCACTGGATGATGCTAGTATAGGTTTTAATGGACACTTTACTCGCGGAATCGATGCTCATGCCCTAGCTATCATGGACATTTTGCTTGCGGATTCGATGCTCGTGTATAGGTTTTAAGGACACTTTACTCGCGGATTCGATGCTCATGCCTAGCTATCATGGACATTTTTGCTGCGGATTGATGCTGCTGTATAGGTTTTAATGACATTTACTCAGGATTCGATGTTCGTGTCTAGGTATCATGGACATTTTACTCGAGGCTGATGCTCGTGTATAGTGTTTAATGGACACTTTACGCAGATTCGATGTTTGTGTATGGTATCATGGAACATTTACTCGGATTCGTGCTCGTGTATAGGTTTTAATGGACACTTTACTTCGCAGATTCGATATTTGTGTCTCAGGTATCATGAACATTTTCTTGCGGATTCGATGCCGTGGTATATGTTTTAATGGACCACTTACTCGCGTTCGATGTTCTGTCTAGGTATCATGACATTTTACTGCGGATTGATGCTCGTGTATAGTTTAATGGACACTTACTCGCGATTCGATGTTCGTGTCTAGGTATCATGACATTTTACTCGCGGATTCGAGACTTGTATGGTTTTAGACTGTTACTCGTGTTGTGTTCTTAGGATCGGACGATTTTAACTCGCGGATTCGATGCTCGTTATAGGTTTTACTGGACACTTTAACTCGCGGATTTCGATGTTCGTGTCTAGTATCATGACATTTTCTCGCGATTCGATGCTCGTGTTATAGGTTCGATGGACACTTACTCTCGGATTCGATGTTCGTGTCTAGGTATCATGACATTTTTACTCGCGATCGATGCTCGTGTATAGTTTTATGGACACTATACTTGGATTCAATGTTCGTCTAGGTATCATGGACATTTTTCTCACCGGATTCGAATCGTGTATAGGTTTAATGGACACTTTACTCGGTATTCGATGTTCTGTCTAGTATCATGGACATTTTACTCAAGGATTGATGCTCGTGTATAGGTTTTAATGGACACGTTTCTCGCGGATTCCGATGCTATGCCTAGCTATCATGGAACTTTTTCTTGCGGATTCTGATGCTGTGAATCGGTTTAATGGACACTTTACCGCGATTCGATGTTCGTGTCAGTATCATGGACATTTTACTCGAGGATTCGATGCTCGTGTATAGGTTTTAAGGACACTTACTCGCCAGATTCGATTTTGTGCTAGGGTATCATTGACATTTTAACGCGGATTCGATGTCTCGTGTATAGGTTTTTAATGGACACTTTACTCGCAGATTCGATGTTGTGTCTAGGTATCATGAACATTTTTACTTCGGATTCGATGCTCGTGTATAGGTTTAATGGACACTATCTCGCGGATCGATGTTTCATGTCTAGGTATCAGGACTTTTACTCCGGATTCGATACTCGTGTATAGGTTTAATGGACACTTTACTCGGATTCGATGTCGTGTCTAGGTATCATGGGAACATTTTACTGCGGATTCGATGCTCGTGTATAGGTTTTAATGGACACTTTTAACATCGCGGATTCGATGTTCGTTGTCTAGGTTAATGGACATTTTACTCGCGATTCGATGCTCGTGTATAGTTTGAATGGACACTTTACTCGCAGATTCGATGTTCGTGTCTAGGTATCATGGACATTTTACTCGCGTGATTCGATAACTCGTTGGGTATAGGTTTTAGTGGACATCATACTCGCGATTCAATGTTCGTGTCAGGTATCATGGCCATTTTAACATCGATTCGATGCTCGTGTATAGGTTTTAATGGACATTTACTCGCTATTCGATGTTCGGTCTAGGTATCATGACATTTTAACTCAGGATTTGGATCTCGTGTATAGTTGTAATGGACCTTAACTCGTGGATCGTGCTCATCGCTGCTATCATGGGACATTTACTGCGGATTCGATGCTGTGTAAGGTTTTAATGGACACTTTTTTACTGCGGATTCGATGTTCGTGTCTGGTATCATGGACATTTTACTCCGGATTCGATGCTCGTGTATAGGTTTTTAATGGACACTTTACTTCGCAGGATTCGATGCTTCGTGTCTAGGTTATGAATTACTGCGGATTCGATGCTCGTGTAGGTTTTATGGACATTTACTCGATTTCGATGCTTCTTTAGGTTATGGACATTTACTCGCGATTCGATGCTCGTGTATAGAGGTTTTAATGGACACTTACTCGCGGATTCGATGTTCGTGTCTAGGTAATCATGGCATTTTACTCGCGGATTCGATGCTCGTGTATAGGTTTTAATGACACTTTACTCGCGATTCGATGTTTCTGTCTAGGTTACATGGACATTTTACTCAGGATTGATGCTGCGGTATAGGTTTTAATGGACACTTTACTCGCATGGATTCGAGCTATGCCTAGCGTACATGGACGTTTTAGCTTGCGGATTCGATGCTCGGTATAGGTTTAATGGACATTTACTCGCGGATTCGATGCTCTGCTAGGTATCATGGACATTTTCTGCGGATTGATGCTCGTGTATAGGTTTAATGGACACTTTACTCGCGGATTCGATGTTCGTGTCTAGTATCATGACATTTTACCGCGGACTTCGATGCTCGGTATAGGTTTAATGGACACTTTACTGCTCGCGATCTTGTGTCTTTATATGACATTTTACTGCTGGATTCGATCTCGTGATTAGGTTTTAATGGAACATTTCTACGCAGGATTCGATGTCTGTATCTAGGTTTAATGGACATTTTTACTTGCGGATTCGATGCTCGTGTATAGGTTTTAATGGACCATTACTCGGGATTCGATGTTTGTGTTAGGGTATCAGAACATTTTACTTGCGGATTCGATGCTCGTGTTTAGGTAATGGACATTTTACTCGCGGATTCGATGCTCGTGTATAGGTTTTAATGGACACTTTACTCGTGGATTCGATGTTCGTGTCTAGGTATCATGGACATTTTACTTGCGGATTCGATGCTCGGGATAGGTTTTAATGGACATTTACTCGCTGATTCGATGTTTCTGTCTAGGATGGACATTTTACTCGCGATTCGATGCTCGTGTATGGTTTAATGGACATCGTTACTCGCTGATTCGATGCTTTCGTGTCTAGGTTATCATGGGACATTTTACTCGCGGAATTCGATGCTCGTATAGGTTTTAATGGACATTATACTGCGATTCGATGTCGTGTCTAGGTATCATGGCATTTTACTCGCGGATTCGATGCTCGTGTATAGGTTTTAATGGACACTTTACTCGCGGATCGTGTTCGTGTCTAGGTATCATGGACATTTTACTCGGGATTCGATGCTCGGTATAGGTTTCTAATGGACACTTTACTCGCGATTCGATTGTTCGTGTCTAGGTATCATGGACACTTTTACTCGCGGATTCGATGCGGTGTATAGGTTTATGGACATTATACTTGCGGATTCAATGTTCGTGTCTAGGTATCATGGACATTTTTCTCACGGATTCGATGCTCGTGTATAGGTTTTAATGGACACTTACTCGCGTATCGATGTTCATGTCTAGGTATCATGGACATTTTACTCCAGGATTTGATGACTCGTGTATAGGTTTTTAATGGACACTTTACTCGCGGGATTCGATGCTCTGCCTAGCTACATGGACATTTTGCTGCGGATTTCGATGCTCGTGAATAGGTTTTAATGGACACGTTACTCGCGGATTCGATGTTCGTGTCTAGGTATCATGGACATTGTAACTCGAGGATTCGATGCTCGTGATATAGGTTTTAATGACACTTACTCGCAGATTCCGATGTTTGTGTCTAGGTATTCATGAACATTTACTCGCGGATTCGACTGCTCGTGTATAGGTTTTAATGACACTTTACTCGCAGATTCGATGTTTGGTCTAGGTATCATGAACATTTTACTTGCGGATTGATGCTCGTGTATGGTTTTAATGGACAACTATCGCGCGGATTCGATGTCAGCTAGGTATCATGGAATTTGACTCGCGGATTCGATACCGCTGTATAGGTTTTAATGACACTTTACTCTGATTCGATGTCGTGTCTAGTATTATGGACTTTTACTCGCGGATTCGAGCTCGTGTATAGGTTTTAATGGAACACTTACTCCGGATTCGATTTCGTGTTAGGTATCATGGACATTTTACTCGCGGATCGATGCTCGTGTATAGGTTTTAATGGACACTTTACGCCAGATTCGATGTTCGTGTCTAGGTATCATGGACATTTACGCGGATTCGATCTCGTGTATAGGTTTAATGGACACTATACGCGGATTCAATGTTCGTGTCAGGTATCATGGACATTTTACACACAGATTCGTGCTGTGTTAGGTTTTAATGGACACTTTACTCGCGTATCGATGTTCATGTCTAGGTATCATGTACATTTTACTCAAGGATTTGATGCTCGTGTTAGGTTTTAAGGACACTTTACTCCGTGGATTCGATGCTCATGCTAGCTATCATGGACATTTTACTTTCGGATTCGATGCTTGTGTATAGGTTTTAATGGACACTTACTCGCGGATTCGATGTTCGTGTCTAGGTATCATGGACATTTTACTCGCGGAATTCGATGCTCGTGTTAGGTTTTAATGGAACTTACTGCGCGGATTCGATGTTCGTGTCTAGGTATCATGGACATTTACTCGCGGATTCGATGCTGTGTATAGGTTTTAATGGACACTTTACTCGCGGATTCGATGTTCGTGTCTAGGTATCATGACATTTTACTCGCGGATTCGATGCTCGTGTATGAGGTTCTAATGGACACTATACTCGCGATTCAATGTTCGTGTCTAGGTATCATGGACATTTACTCGCGGATTCGATGCTCGTGTAATAGGTTTTTAATGGACACTTACTCGCGTATTCGATGTTCATGTCTAGGTACATGGACTTTTACTCAAGGATTTGATGCTCGTGTGTAAGGTTTTATGGACACTTTACTCGCGGATTCGATGCTCATGCCTAGCTATCATGGACATTTGCTGCGGATTCGATGCTCGTGTATAGGTTTTAATGGACACTTACTCGCGGATTCGATGCTCATGCCTAGCTATCATGGACATTTGCTTGCGGATTTGATGCGCGTGTATAGGTTTTAATGGACACTTTACTCGCGGATTCGATTTCGTGTCTAGGTATCATGGACATTTTACTCGCGGATTTGTGCATCGTGTATAGGTTTTAATGGACACTTACTCGCAGATTCTATTTGTGCTAGGTATCATGAACATTTTACTCCGGATTCGATGCTCGTGTATAGGTTTTAATGGACACTTTACTCGCAGATTCGATGTTGTGTCTAGGTTCATGAAATTTTACTTGCGGATTCGATGCTCGTGTATAGGTTTTAATGGACACTATACTCGCGGATTCGATGTTTGTGTCTAGGTATCATGAACATTTACTTGCGGATTCGATGCTCGTGTCTAGGTATCATGGACATTTACTCGCGGATTCGATTCTCGTGTATAGGTTTTAATGGACACTTTACTCGTGGATTCGATGTTCGTGTCTAGGTATCATGGACATTTTACTCGCGGATTCGATGCTGGTATAGGTTTTAATGGACACTTTACTCGCGGATCGATGTTCGTGTCTAGGTATCATGGACATTTTACTCGCGGATTCGATGCTCGTGTATAGGTTTTAATGGACCACTTACTCGCGGATTCGATGTTCGTGTCTAGGTATCATGGACATTTTACTCGCGGATTCGATGCTCGTGTATAGGTTTTAATGGACACTACTACTTGCGGATTCAATGTTCGTGTAGGTATCATGGACATTTTACTCGCGGATTCGATGGCTGTGTATAGGTTTTAATGGACACTTTACTCGCGGATTCGATGTTCTGTCTAGGTATCATGGACATTTTACTCGCGGATTCGATGCTCGTGTATAGGTTTCTAATGGAACATTTCTCGCGGATTCGATGTTCGTGTCTAGGTATCATGGAACATTTTACTCGCGGATTCGATGCTCGTTATAGGTTTTAATGGACCTATACTTGCGGATTCAATGTTCGTGTCTAGGTATCATGGACATTGTTCTCACGGATTCATGCTCGTGTATAGGTTTTAATGGACACTTTACTCGCGTATTCGATGTTCATGTCTAGTATCATGGACATTTTACTCAAGGATTTGATGCTCGTGTATAGGTTTTAATGGACACTTTACTCGCGGATTCGATGCTCATGCCTAGCTATCATGGACATTTTGCTGCGGATTCGATGCTGTGAATAGGTTTTAATGGACACTTTACTCGGGATTCGATGTTCGTGTCTAGGTATCATGGACATTTTACTCGAGGATTCGATGCTCGTTATAGGTTTTAATGGACACTTTACTCGCAGATTCGATGTTGTGTCTAGGTATCATGAACATTTTACTCGCGGATCGATGCTCGTGTATAGGTTTTAATGGACACTTACTCCGCAATTCGATGTTTGTGTCTAGGTATCATGAACATTTACTTCGGATTCGATGCTCGTGTATAGGTTTTAATGGACACTATACTCGCGGATTCGATGTTCATGTCTAGGTATCATGGACATTTTACTCGCGGATTCGATACTCGTGTATAGGTTTATGGACACTTTACTCGTGGATCGATGTTCGTGTCTAGGTATTATGGACATTTTACTCGCGGATTCGATGCCTTGATAGGTTTTTAATGGACACTTTTACTCGCGGATTCGATGTTCGTGTTAGGTATCAGGACATTTTACTCGCGGATTCGACTGCTCCGTGTATCGGTTTTAATGGACACTTTACTCGCAGATTCGATGTGTCGTGTCTAGGTATCATGGACATTTTACTCGCGGATTCGATACTCGTGTATAGGTTTTAATGACACTATACTCGCGGATTCAATGTTCGTGTCTAGGTATCATGGACATTTTACACACAGATTCGATGCTCGTGTATAGGTTTTAATGGACACTTACTCGCGTATTCGATGTTCATGTCTAGGTATCAGGACATTTTACTCAAGGATTTGATGCTCGTGTATAGGTTTTATGGACACTTTACTCGTGATTCGATGTCTCATGCCTAGCTATCATGGACTTTTTGCGGATTCGATGCTTGTGTATAGGTTTTAATGGACACTTTACTCGCGATTCGATGTTCGTGTCTAGGTATCATGGACATTTACTCGCGATATTCGATGCTCGTGTATAGGTTTTAATGGACACTTTACTCGCGGATTCGATGTTCGTGTCTAGGTATCATGGACATTTACTCGCGGATTCGATGCTCGTGTATAGGTTTTAATGGACACTTTACTCGCGGATTCGATGTTCGTGTCTAGGTATCATGGACATTTTACTCGCGGATTCGATGCTCGTGTATAGGTTTTAATGGACACTATACTGCGGATTCAATGTTCGTGTCTAGGTATCATGGACCTTTTACTCGCGGATTCGATGCTCGTGTATAGGTTTTAATGGGACACTTACTCGCGTATTCGATGTTCATGTCTAGGTATCATGGACATTTTACTCAAGGATTTGATGCTCGTGTATAGGTTTTAATGGACACTTACTCGTGGATTCGATGCTCATGCCTAGCTATCATGGACATTTTACTTGCGGATTCGATGCTCGTGTAGAGGTTTTAATGGACACTTTACTCGCGATTGTCGATTGCTCATGCCAGCAATGGACATTTTGCTTGCGGATTTGATGCTCGTGTATAGGTTTTAATGGACACTTTACCCGCGGATTCGATGTTCGTGTCTAGGTATCATGGACATTTTACTCGCGGATTGATGTCTGTTTTATAGGTTAAATGGACACTTTACTCGCAGATTCTATGTGTGTCTAGGTATCATGACATTTTACTCGCGGATTCGATGCTCGTGTATAGGTTTTAATGGACACTTTACTCGCGATTCGATGTTTGTGTCATGTATCATGAATTTTACTTGCGGTTCGATGCTCGTGTATAGGTTTAATGGACACTATCTCGCGGATTCGATGTTGTGTCTAGGTATCATGAACATTTTACTGCGGATTCGATGCTCGTGGTCTAGGTATCAGGACATTTTACTCGCGGATTCGATACTCGTGTATAGGTTTAATGGACACTTTACTCGTGGTTCGATGTTCGTGTCTAGGTATCATGGACATTTTACTCGCGGATCGATGCTCGTGTATAGGTTTAATGGACCACTTTACTCGCGATTCGATGTTCGTTGTAGGTATCATGGACATTTTACTCGCATTCGATGCTCGGTATAGGTTTTAATGGACACTTTACTCGCGGATTCGATTGTTTCTGTCTAGGTATCATGGACATTTTACTCGCGGATTCGATGCTCGTGTATAGGGTTTAATGGACACTATACGGCGGATTCGAATGTTCGTCGAGGTATCATGACATTTTACATCGCGGATTCATGCTCGTGTATAGGTTTTAATGGACACTTTACTCGCGTATTCGATGTTTCATTCTAGGTATCATGGACATTTTACCTCAAGGTATTTTGATGCTCGTATAGGTTTTAATGGACACTTACTCGCGGATTCGATGCTCATGCTAGCTATCATGGACATTTTTGCGGATTCGATGCTCGTGTATAGGTTTTAATGGACACTTACCTCGCGGATTCGATGCTCATGCCTAGCTATCATGGACATTTGGCTCGGATTGATGCTCGTGTATAGGTTTTAATGGGACAACTTACTCGCGGATTCGATGTTCGTCTAGGTATATGGACATTTTACTCGAGGATTTGAGCTCGTGTATAGGTTTTAATGGACACTTACTCGCAATTCGATGTTGTGTACTAGGTACAGAACATTTTACGCGCGGATTCGATGTCTCGTGTATAGGTTTTAATGGCACTTTACTCGCAGATTCGATATTTGTGTCTAGGTATCATGACATTTTACTTGCGGATTCGATGCTCGTTATAGGTTTTAATGGACACTATACTCGCGGATTCGATGTTCGTGTCTAGTATCATGAACATTTTACTTGCGGATTTGCTGCTCGTGTATAGGTTTTAATGGACACTATCTCGCGGATTCGATGTCTGTCTAGGTATCATGGACATTTTACTCGCGGATTCGATACTCGTGTATAGGTTTTAATGGCACTTTACTCGTGGATCGAGTTCATGTCTAGTATCATGACACTTTTACCGCATTCGATGTCGTGTATAGGTTTATGAACTTACTCGCGGATTCGTGTTTGTTCTAGGTATCTGGACATTTTACTCGCGGATTCGATGCTCGTGTATAGGTTCTAATGGACACTATACTTGCGGTTCAATGTTCGTTCTAGGTATCATGGACATTTTTCTCACGGATTCGATGCTCGTATAGGTTTTAATGGACACTTTACTCGCGTATTCGATGTTCATGTACTAGGTATCATGACATTTTACTCAAGATTGATGCTGTGATAGGTTTAAGGACACTTTACTCGTCGGATCGATGCTCATGCCTATATCATGGACATTTTTGCTTTGCGGATTCGATGCTCGTGAATAGGTTTAATGGACACTTTACTCGCGGATCGATGTTCGTTGCGAGGTATCATGGACATTTACCTCGCGGATTCGATGCTCGTGTCTAGGTTTTAATTGACACTTATCGCAAGATTCGATGCTCATGCCTAGCTATCATGGACATTTTGCTTGCGGATTCGATGCTCGTGTATAGGTTTTAATGGACACTTTACTCGCGGATTCGATGCTCATGCCTAGCTATCATGGACATTTTGCTTGCGGATTTGATGCTCGTGTATAGGTTTTAATGGACACTTTACTCGCGTCATCATGGACATTTTACTCGCGGCAATTCGATACTCGTGATAGGTTTTAATGGACACTTTACTCGTGGATTCGATGTTGCGGTCTAGGTATCAGGACATTTTACTCGCGGATTCGATGCTGGTGTATAGGTTTATGGACACTTACTGGGATCGAGGTTGTGTCTAGGTATACTGGACATTTACTCGCGGATTCGATGCTGTGTATAGGTTATATGGACACTTACTCGCGGATTCGATGTTGGTCTAGGTATCATGGACATTTTACTCGCGGATTCGATGCTCGGGTATAGGTTTTAATGGACACTATACTGCGGATTCAAGTTCGTGTCTAGGTATCATGGAAATTTTTCTCACGGATTCGATGCTCGTGTATAGGTTTTTTAATGGACACTTTACTCGCGTATCGATGTTCATGTCTAGGTATATGGACATTATTACTCAAGGATTTGAGCTCGTTGTATAGGTTTTAATGGACACTTTACTCGCGATTCATTGCTCAGCCTAGCTATCATGGGACATTTGTGCGGATTCGATGCTCGTGAATAGGTTTTAAGGGCACTTTACTCGCGGATTCGATGTTCGTGTTGGTATCATGGAATTTTACTCGAGGATTCGATGCTCGTGTATAGGTTTTATGGACACTTTACTCGCAGATTCGATGTTTGTGTCTAGGTATCATGAACATTTTTACTCGCGGATTCGATGCTCGTGTATAGGTTTTATGACACTTACTCGCAGATTCGATGTTTGTGTCTAGGTATCATGAACATTTTACTGCGGATTCGATGCTCGGTATAGGTTTTAATGGACACTATACTCGCGGATTCGATGTTCATGTCTAGTATCATGGACATTTTACTCCGATTCGATACTCGTGTATAGGTTTTAATGGACACTTTACTCGTGGATTCGATGTTCGTGTCTAGGGTATTATGGACCTTTTACTCGCGGATTCGATGCTCGTGTATAGGTTTTAATGACACTTTACTCGTCGGATTTCGATGTTCGTGTTAGGTATACATGGACATTTTACTCGCGGATTCGATGCTCGTGTATAGGTTTTAAATGGACCACTTTACTCGCAGATTCGATGTCGTGTCTAGGTATCATGGACATTTTACTCGGGAGTCGATACTCGTTGTATAGGTTTAATGGACACTATACCGCGGATTCATGTTCTGTTAGGTATCATGGACATTTTACACACAGATTCGATTGCTCGTGTATAGGTTTTAATGGACACTTTACTCGCGATTCGATGTTATTGTCTAGGTATCATGGACATTTTACTCAAGGATTTGATGCTCGTGTATAGGTTTAATGGACACTTTACTCGTGATTCGATGCTCATGCCTAGCTATATGACATTTTACGTGCGGATTCGATGCTTGTGTTATAGGTTAATGGACACTTTACTCGCGGATTCGATGTTCGTGTCTAGGTATCAGGACATTTTTACTGCGGATTCGAGCTCGTGTTAGGTTTTAATGGAACACTTTACTCGCGGATCGAGTTCGTGTCTAGTATCATGGACATTTACTGCGGGTTCGATGCTCGTGTATAGGTTTTAATGGACACTTTACTCGCGGATTCGATGTTCTGTCTAGGTATCATGGACATTTTACTCGCGGATTCGATGCTCGTGTTGGTTTTAATGGAAACTATACTTGCGGATTCAATGTTCGTGTCTAGGTATCATGGACATTTTACTCGCGGATTCGATGCTCGTGTATAGGTTTTAATGGACACTTTACGCGGTATTCGATGTTCATGTCTAGGTATCATGGACATTTACTCAGATTGGATCTCGTGTATAGGTTTAATGGACACTTTACTCGCGGATTCGATGCTCATAGCCTAGCTATCATGGACATTTTGCTTGCGGATTCGATGCTCGTGTGATAGGTTTTAATGGACACTTTACTCGCGGATTCGATTGCTCTGCCTAGCTATCATGGACATTTTGCTGCGGATTTGATGCTCGTGTATAGGTTTTAATGGACACTACTCGCGGATTCGATGTTCGTGTCTAGGTATCATGGACATTTTACTCGCGGATTTGATGCTCGTGTATAGGTTTAATGGACACTTTACTCGCAGATTCTATGTGTGTCTAGGTATCATGGAACTTTTACTCGCGGATTCGAATGCTCGTGTATAGGTTTTAATGGACACTTTACTCGCAGATTCGATGTTGGTCTAGGTATCATGAACATTTTACTGCGGATTCGATGCTCGGTGATAGGTTTTAATGGACACTATACTCGCGGGATTCGATGTTGTGTCTAGGTTTCATGAACATTTTACTTGCGGATTCGATGCCGTGTCTAGGTAATGCATTTTATCGGGATTCGATCTCGTGTATAGGTTTTAATGGACACTTTACTCGTGGATTGATGTTCGTGTCTAGGTATCATGGACATTTACTCGCTGGATTCGATGTCGTGTGTTAGGTTTAATGGACACTTTACTCGCGGATTCGATGTTTCGGGTCTAGGTATCATGGACTTTTACTCGCGGATTCGATGTGGTATAGGTTTTAATGGACACTTTTGCGGGATTGTGTCGTGTCTATGGTATCATGGACATTTACTCGCGGATTCGATGCTGTGGATAGGTTTTAATGGACACTACTTGCGGATTTCAAGTTCGTGTCTAGGTATCATGGACATTTACTCGCGGATTGATGATCGTGTATAGGTTTTAATGGACCTTACTCGCGGATCGATGTTCGTGTCTAGTATCATGGACATTTTACTGCGGGATTCGATGCTCGTGATAGGTTTAATGGACACTTTACTCGCGGATTCGATGTTCTGTCTAGGTATCATGGACATTTTACTCGCGGATTCGATGTCGTGTATAGGTTTTATGGACACTATACTTGCGGATTCAATGTTGTGTCTAGGTATCATGGACATTTTTTCTCACGGATTCGATGCTCGTATAGGTTTTAATGGACACTTTACTGCGTATTCGATGTTCATGTATAGGTATCATGGACATTTTACTCAAGGATTTGATGCTCGTGTATAGGTTTTAATGGACACTACTCGCGGATTCGATGTATTGCTAGTATATGGACATTTTGCTTTCGGATTCGATGCTCGTTGAAGGTTTTAATGGACACTTTACTCGCGGATTCGGATGTTCGTGTCTAGGTATCATGGACATTTTACGCGGGATTCGATGCTCGTGTATAGGTTTTAATGGACACTATTACTCGCAGATTCGATGTTTGTGTCTAGGTATCATGAACATTTTTACTCGCGGATTCGATGCTCGTGTATAGGTTTTAATGGACACTCTTACTCGCGATTCGATGTTGTGTCTAGGTATCATGAAATTTACTTGCGGATTCGATGCTCGTATAGGTTTAATGGACCTTACTCGCGGATTCGAGTTCTGGTCTAGGTATCATGGACATTTTACTCGCGGATTCGATCTCGTGTATAGGTTTTAATGGACACTTTACTCGTGGATTCGGATGTTCGGTTAGGTATCTATGGACATTTTACTCGCGGATCGATGCCGTGTATAGGTTTTAATGGAACTTTATCGCGGATTCGAGTCGTGTTCGTGTCTAGGTATCATGGACATTTTACTTACGGGATCGATGCTATGTTATAGTTGTTTAATGGACACTTTACTCGCGATTCGATGTTTCGTGTCTAGGTATCATGGACATTTTACTCGCGGATTCGATCTCGTGTATAGGTTTTAATGGACACTATATCGGGAGTCAGATTCTGTATAGTTATCATGGACATTTTACCACAGATTCGATGCTCGGGTATAGGTTTTAATGGACACTTTACTCGCGGTATTCGAGTGTTCATGTCTAGGTATCATGGACATTTGATGCAAGGATTGATGCTCGTGTATAGGTTTTAATGGACACTTTACTCGGGATTCGAGGTCATGGTCTAGGTATCATGGACATTTTACTTGCGGATTCGATGCTTGTGTATAGTTTAATGGACACTTACTCGCGGATTCGATGTGTCGTGTTAGGTACATGGGACATTTTTACTCGCGGATTCGATGCTCGTGTTGGTTTTATAGGTTTTAATGGACACTTTACTCGCGGATTCGATGTTGTGGTCTAGGTATCATGGACATTTACTCTGGGATTCGATGCTTGTATAGGTTTTAATGGACACTTACTCGCGGATTCGATGTTAGTGTCTAGGTATCAATGGACATTTACTCGCGGATTCGATGCTCGTGTATAGGTTTTAATGGACACTTACTTGCGGATTCATGTTCGTGTCTAGGTATCATGGACATTTTACTCGCGGATTCGATGCTCGTGTATAGGTTTTAATGGACACTTTACTCGCGTAATTCGTGTGTCTAGGTACATGGACATTTTACTCGGATTGCTGCTCGTGTATAGGTTTTTAATGGACACTTTACGGCGGATTCGATGCTATGCCTAGGTATCCATGGACATTTTGACTGCGGATTCGATGCTCGTGTATAGGTTTTAATGGGACACTTTACTCGCGGATTCGATGCATGCCTAGCTATCATGACATTTTGCTTGCGGATTCGATGCTCGTGTATAGGTTTTAATGGACACTTTACTCGCGGATTCGATGTTCTCTAGTATCATGGACATTTTCTCGCGGATTTGTGCTCGTGTATAGGTTTAAAGGACACTTTACTCGCAGGATTTCTGATGCTCGGTCTAGTATCATGACACATTTTACTCGCGGATTCGTGACTCGTGTATAGGTTAATGGACACTTTACTCGCAGATTCGATGTTTGTGTCTAGGTATCATGACACTTTTACTGCGGATTCGATGCTCGGTATAGGTTTTAATGGACACTTACTCGCGTGGATCGATGTTGTCTAGGTATCATGAACATTTTACTTGAGGATTCGATGCTCGTGTCTAGTATCATGGCCATTTTACTCGCGGATTCGATACTCGTGTATAGGTTTTAATGGACACTTTACTCGTGGATTCGATGTCGTGTCTAGGTATCATGGACATTTTCTGCGGATTCGATGTTTGTTTTGTGCACTTCGGTGTGTATAGGTTTAATGGACACTTACTCGGATTCGATGTTCGTGTCTAGTATACATGGATTTACTCGCGGATTCGATGCTCGTGTATAGGTTTTAATGGACACTTACTGCGGATTCGATGTTCGTGTCTAGGTATCATGGACATTTACTCGCGGATCGATGCTGTGTATAGGTTTAATGGACACTATACTGCGGATTCATGTTCGTATGTAGGTATATGGACATTTTACTCGCGGATTCGATGCTGTGTATAGGTTTTAATGGACACTTTACTCGCGGATTCGATGTCGTGTCTAGGTATCATGGACATTTTACTCGCGGATTCGATGCTCGGTATAGGTTCTAATGGACACTTTACTCGCGGATTCGATGTTCGTGTCTAGGTATCATGGACATTTTACTCGCGGATTCGATGCTCGTGTATAGGTTTTAATGGACACTATACTTGCGGATTCGATGTTCGTTTGTCTAGGTATCATGGACATTTTTCTCACGGATTCGATGCTCGTGTATAGTTTAATGGACACTTTACTCGCGTATTCGATGTTATGTCAGGTATCATGGACATTACTAAGGATTTGATGCTCGTGTATAGGTTTTAATGGACACTTTACTCGCGGATTCGATGTCATGCCTAGCTATCATGGACATTTTGCTTGGGATTGATGCTCGGGAATAGGTTTAAGGACACTTTACTGCGGATCGAGTGTTCGTGTCTAGGTATCATGGACATTTTACTCGAGGATTCGATGTCGTGTATAGGTTTTAATGGAACTTTACTCGCAGGATTCGATGTTTGTGTCTAGGTATCATGAACATTTTACTCGCGGATCGATGCTCGGGTATAGGTTTTAATGGACACTTTACTCGCAGATTCGATTGTTTGTGTCTGGTATCATGAACATTTACTTTGCGGATTCGATGCTCGTGTATAGGTTTTAATGGACACTTTACTCGCGGATTCGATGTCATGTATAGGTATCATGGACATTTTACTCGCGGATCGATACCGTGTATAGGTTTTAAGGACACTTTACTCGTGGATTCGATGTTCGTGTCTAGGTATCTATATGGACATTTACTCGCGGATTCGATGCGTGGATAGGTTTTAATGGACACTTTACTCGCGGTTATTCGATGTTCGTGTCTAGTATCAGGACATTTTACTCGCGGATTCGATGCTCGTGTAAGGTTGTTAATGGACACTTTACTCGCAGATTCGATGTTCGTGTCTAGGTATCATGGACATTTTACTGCGTTCGGATTCGATACTCGTGTATAGGTTTTAATGGACACTTACTCGCGGATTCAATGTTCGTGTCTAGGTATCATGGACATTTTACACACAGGATTCGATGCTCGTGTATAGGTTTTAATGGACACTTATTCGCGTATTCGATGTTCATGTCTAGGTATTTCATGGACATTTTACGTCAAGGATTTATGCCTAGTGTATAGGTTTAATGGACACATTTACTCGTGGATTCGATGCTCATGCTAGCTATCATGGACATTTTACTTGCGGATTCGATGCTGTGTATAGGTTTTTAATGGACACTTTACTCGCGGATTCGATGTTCGTGTCTAGGTATCATGGACATTTTACTCGCGGATTCGATGCTCGTGTATAGGTTTTAATGGAGACACTTTACTCGCGGATTCGATGTTCGTGTCTAGGTATCATGGAATTTTACTCGCGGATTCGATGCTCGTGTATAGGTTTTAATGGACAACTTTACTCGCGGATCGATGTTCGTGTCTAGGTATCATGGACATTACTCGCGGATTGATGCTCGTGTATAGGTTTTAATGGACACATACTGCGGATTCAAGTGTTCGTGTCTAGGTATCATGGACATTTTACTCGCGGATCGCATGCTCGTGTATAGGTTTTAATGGACACTTTACTCGCGTATTCGATGTTCAGTCTAGGTAATGGACATTTTTACTCAAGGATTTGATGCTCGTTGTATAGTTTTTTAATGGACACTTACTCGCGGATTCGATGCTCATGCCTAGCTATCATGGACATTTTGTGCGGATTCGATGCTCGTGTAAGGTTTTAATGGACACTTTACTCGCGGATTCGATGTCATGCTAGCTATCATGGACATTTGCTGCGGATTTGATGCTGTGTATAGGTTTTAATGGACACTTTACTCGCGGATTCGATGTTCTGTCTAGGTATCATGGACATTTTACTCGCGGATTTGATGCTGTGTATAGGTTTAAATGGACACTTTACTCGCAGATTTTGTGTGTCTAGGTATCATGAACATTTTTACTCGCGGATTGATGCTCGTGTATAGGTTTTAATGGACACTTTACTCGCAGATTCGATGTTTGTGTCTAGGTATCCTGAACATTTTACTTGCGGATTCGATGCTCGTGTATAGGTTTTAAGGACACTTATACTGCGGATTCGATGTTTGTGTCTAGGTATCATGAACATTTTACTTGCGGATTCGATGCTCGTTGTTCTTGTATCATGGAATTTACTGCGGATTCGATACTCGTGTATAGGTTTATATGTAATGGACACTTTACTCGTGGATTCGATGTTCGTGTCTAGGTATCATGGACATTTTACTCGCGGATTCGATGCTCGTGTATAGGTTTTAATGGACACTTTATCGCGGATCGATGTTCGTGTCTAGGTATCATGGACATTTTACTCGCGGATTCGATGCTCTGTTGTATAGGTTTACATTGGAAACTTTACTCGCACTTTACTCGCGGAATTCGATGTTCGTGTCTAGGTATCATGGACATTTTACTCGCGGATTCGATGCTCGTGTATAGGTTTTAATGGACACTTTACTCGCGGATCGATGTTCGTGTCTAGGTATCATGGACATTTTACTGCGGATTCGATCTCGTGTATAGTTTAATGGGACACTTACTCGCGGATTCAGATTTAGTGGTCTAGGTATCATGGACCTTTACACCGATTCGTGCTCGTGTATAGGTTTAATGGACACTTACTCGCAGATTCGATGTTCTGTCTAGGTATCATGGACATTTTACTCGGATTGATGCTGTTGTATAGGTTTAATGGACACTTACTCGGATTCGATGAGTGCTAGGTATCATGGACATTTTTAATGATTCGATTGCGTGTATAGTTTTAATGGACACTTTCTCGCGATTGTGTCGTGTCTGTATCAGGACATTACTCGCGGATTCGATGCTCGTGTAGGTTTTAATGGACACTTTACTCGTGCGATTCGATGTTCGTGTCTAGGGATCATGGACATTTTCACTCGGATTTGTGTCGTGTATAGGTTTTAATGGACACTTTACTCGCGTCGATTCGTGTCGTATATCGCTGCGTGTTGTATAGGTTTTTAAGGACACTTTTACTCGCAGATCGAGTTCGTGTCTAGGTATCATGGACATTTTATCACGATAATTCGATGCTCGTGTATAGGTTTTAATGGACACTTTACTCGCGTATTCGATGTTTCGTGACTAGGTATCCATGAGACATTTACTCGGGATTGAGCTCGTGTATAGGTTTTAATGGACACTTTACTCGCGTATTCGATGTTCGTGTCTAGGTATCATGAGACATTTTACTTGCGATTTGATGCTCCTGTATAGTTTTAATGGACACTTACTCCGATTCGATGTCTGCGTCTAGGTTCTAATGGACATTTTATTGCGGATTCGATGCCCGTTTAGGTTTTAATGGACACTTTACTTGCGGATTCGATGCTCGCGTATAGTTTAAGGACATTTTACTCGGGATTCGATGCTCGCGTATAGGTTTTAATGGACATTTACTTGCGGGTTCGATGCTCGCGTTAGTTTTAATGGACATTTACTTGCGGATTCGATGCTCGTGTATAGGTTTTTAATGGACATTTTCTTGCTGGATCGATGCTCAGCGTATAGGTTTTAATGGACATTTTAACTTGCGGATTCTATTGATCACGTATAGGTTTAATGGACCTTTTATCGGTGGATTCGAGACTTACGTATAGGTTTTAATGGACATTTTACTTGCGGATTCGATGCTCACGTATAGGTTTTAAGGACTTTACTGTCGGATTTCGATGCTCGTATAGGTTTTAATGGACATTTTACTCGCGGATTCGATGCTGCGTCTAGGTTTTAATGGCATTTCTGCAGATTCGATGTGTGTATGGTATCATGAACATTTTACTGCGGATTCGATGCTCGTGTATAGGTTTAATGGACACTATACTCGCTGGTTCGAGTTGCTGTGTCTAGTATTCATGAACATTTTACTTGCGGATTCGATGCTCGTGTCTAGGTTCATGGACATTTTACTCGCGGATTCGATACCGTTTAGGTTTTAATGGACACTTTACTCGTGGATTCGATGTTGTGCTAGGGTATCATGGACATTTTACTCGCGATTCGATGCTCGTGTATAGGTTTTAATGGACACTTACTCGCGGATTCGATGTTCGTGTCTAGGTATCATGGACATTTTACTCGCGGATTCGAGCTCGTGATAGGTTTTAATGGACACTTTACTCGCGGATTCGATGTTCGTGTCTAGGTATCATGGACATTTTACTCGGATCGATGCTCGTGTATAGGTTTTAATGGCACTATACTTGCGGATTCAATGTTCGTGTCTAGTATCATGGACATTTTACTCGCGGATTCGAGCTCTGTGTATAGGTTTTAATGGACACTTTACTCGCGTATTCGATGTCATGTCTCGGTATCATTGGACATTTACTGCAGCGGATTTGATGCTCGTGTATAGGTTTAATGGACACTTTACTCGCGGATTCGATGCTATGCAGCTATCATGGACATTTTGCTGCGGATTCGATGCTCGTGTATAGGTTTTAATGGACACTTTACTCCGGATTCGATGTCATGCTAGTATCATGGAATTTGCTTCGGATTTGATGCTCGTGATGTTTAAGGACACTTACTTGCGATTCGATGTTCGGTAGGATCATGGACATTTTATCGGGATTGATGGTGTTAGGTTTTAATGGACACTTTACTCGCAGATTCGATGTTTGTGTATAGGTATCATGAACATTTTACTCGCGGATTCGATGCTCGTGTTAGGTTTTAATGGACACTTACTCGCAGATTCGATATTGTGTCTAGGTATCTATGAACATTTACTTGCGGATTCGATGGTGTATAGGTTTTAATGGACACTATACTCGCGGATCGATGTTCGTGTCTAGGATCATGAACATTTACTTGCGATTCGATGCTCGTATAGGTTAATGGACACTATACTCGCGGATTCGATGTTCGTGTCTAGGTATCATGGACATTTTACTCGCGGATTCGATCTCGTGTATAGGTTTAATGGACACTACTCGTGGATCGAGTTCGTCTAGTATCATGGACATTTTACTCGCGGATTCGATGCTCGTGTATAGGTTTTAATGACACTTTACTCGCGATTCGATGTTCGTGTCTAGGTATCATGGACATTTTACTCGCGGATTCGATGCTCGTGTAAGGTTCTAATGGACACTTTACTCGCGGATTCGATGTTCGTGTCTAGGTATCATGGACATTTTACTCGCGGATTCGATGCTCGTGTAGGTTTTTAATGGACACTATACTTGCGGATTCAATGTTCGTGTCTGGTATCATGGACATTTTTCTCACGGATTCGATGCTCGTGTATAGGTTTAATAGGACACTTTACTCGCGTATTCGATGTTCATGTCTAGGTATCATGGACATTTTACTCAAGGATTGATGCTCGTGTATAGGTTTTAATGGACACTTACTCGCGGATTCGATGCTCATGGCCTAGCTATCATGGACATTTGCTTGCGGATTCGATGCTCGTGAATAGGTTTAATGGACACTTTACTCGCGGATTCGATGTTCGTGTCTGGTATCATGGACATTTACTCGAGGATTCGATGCTCGGTATAGTCGTTTTAATGGACACTTTACTCGCAAGATTCGATGTTGTGTCTAGGTATCATGAACATTTTACTCGCGGATTCGATGCTCGTGTATAGGTTTTAAGGACACTTTACTCGCAGATTCGAGTTTGTGTTAGGTATCATGAACATTTTACTGCGGATTCGATGCTCGTATAGGTTTTAATGGACACTATAACTCGCGGATTCGATGTTCATGTCTAGGTATCATGGACATTTACTCACGGATTCGATACTCGTGTATAGGTTTAATGGACACTTTACTGTGGATTCGATGTTGTTGTCTAGGTATATGGACATTTTACTCGCGGATTCGATGCTCGTGTATAGGTTTTAATGGACACTTTACTCGCGGATTCGATGTTCGTGTCTAGGTATCATGGACATTTTACTCGCGGATTCGATGCTCGTGTATAGGTTTTAATGGACACTTTACTCGCAGATTCGATGTTCGTGTCTAGGTATCATGGACATTTTACTCGCGGATTCGATACTCGTGTATAGGTTTTAATGGACACTATACTCGCGGATTCAATGTTCGTGTCTAGGTATCATGGACATTTTACACACAGATTCGATGCTCGTGTATAGGTTTTAATGGACACTTTACTCGCGTATTCGATGTTCATGTCTAGGTATCATGGACATTTTACTCAGGATTTGATGCTCGGTATAGGTTTTAATGGACACTTTACTCGTGGATTCGATGCTCATGCTAGCTATCATGGACATTTACTTGCGGATTCGATGCTTGTGTATAGGTTTATGGACACTTTACTCGCGGATTCGATGTTCGTGTCTGGTATCATGGACATTTTAACTCGCGGATTCGATGCTCGTGTATAGGTTTTAATGGACACTTACTCGCGGATTCGATGTCGTGTCTAGGTATCATGGACATTTACTCGCGGATTCGATGCTCGTGTATAGGTTTAATGGACACTTTACTCGCGGATTCGATGTTCGTGTTAGGTATCATGGACATGTTACTCGCGGATTCGATGCTCGTGATAGGTTTTTAATGGACACTATACTTGCGGATTCAATGTTCGTGTCTAGGTATCATGGACATTTTACTCGCGGATTCGATGCTCGTGTATAGGTTTTTATGGACACTTACTCGCGTATTCGATGTTCATGTCTAGGTATCATGGACATTTTACTCAAGGATTGATGCTCGTGTATAGGTTTTAATGGACACTTTTACTCGCGGATTCGTGCTCATGCCTAGCTATCATGGACATTGCTTGCGGATTCGATGCTCGTGTATAGGTTTTAAGGACACTTTACTCGCGATTCGATGCTCATGCTAGCTATCATGGACATTTTGCTTGCGGATTTGATGCTCGTGTATAGGTTTTAATGGACACTTTACTCGCGGATTCGATGTTCGTGTCTAGGTATCATGGACATTTTACTCGCGGATTTGATGCTCGTGTATAGGTTTAATGGACACTTTACTCGCAGATTTATGTGTGTCTAGTATCAGAACATTTTACCGCGGATTGATGCTCGTGTATAGGTTTAATGGACACTTTACTCGCAGATTCGATGTTTGTGTCTAGATCATGAACATTTTACTTGCGGATTCGATGCTCGTGTATAGGTTTTAATGGACACTATACTCGCGATCGATGTTTGTGTCTAGGTATCATGAACATTTTACTTGCGGATTCGATGCTCGTGTCTAGGTATCTGGACATTTTACTCGCGGATTCGATACTCGTGTATAGGTTTTAATGGACACTTACTCGTGGATTCGATGTTCTGTGTCTAGGTATCATGGACATTTTACATCGCGGATTCGATGCTCGTGTATAGGTTTTAATGGACACTTTACTCGCGGATTCGATGTTCGTGTCTAGGTATCATGGACATTTTACTCGCGGATCGATGCTCGTGTATAGGTTTTAATGGACACTTTACTCGCGGATTCGATGTTCTGTGTCTAGGTATCATGGACATTTTACTCGCGGATTCGATGCTCGTGATAGGTTTAATGGACACTATTACTGCGGATTCATGTTCGTGTCTAGGTATCATGGACATTTTACTCCGGATTCGATGCTCGTGTATAGGTTTTAATGGACACTTTACTCGCGGATTCGATCGTGTTAGGTATCATGGACATTTTACTCGCGGATTCGATGCTCGTGTATAGGTTTTTAATGGACACTTTACTCGCGGATTCGATGTCGTGTCCTAGGTATCATGGACATTTTACTCGCGGATTCGATGTCGTGTATAGGTTTTAATGGCACAACTTTGCGGATCATGTTCGTGTTCTAGGTATCATGAACATTTTTCTCGCGGATTCGATGCTCGTGTATAGGTTTTAATGGACACTTTACTCGCGTATTCGATGTTCATGTTAGGTATCATGGACATTTTACTCAAGGATTTGATGCTCGTGTATAGGTTTTAATGGACCCTTTTAACGCGGATTCGATTGTTCATGCTAGTATCAGGACATTTTCTGCGGATTCGATGCTCGTGATATAGGTTTTAATGGACAACTTTACTCGCGATTCGATGTCGTTGGTCAGTATCATGACATTTTACTGCGGATTCGATGCTCGTGTATAGGTTTTAATGGACACTTTACTCGCGATTCGTGTTTGTGTCTAGGTATCATGAACATTTTACTCGCGGATTCGATGCTCGTGTATAAGGTTTTAATGGACACTTTACTCGCGATTCGATGTTCTGTGTCTAGGTAATCTGAATTTTACTTGCGGATTCGATGCTCGTGTATAGGTTTTAATGGACACTTACTCGCGGATTCGATGTTCAGTGTCTAGGTATCATGGACATTTTACTCCGCGGATCGATACTCGTGTATAGGTTTTAATGGACACTTTACTCGTGGATTCGATGTTCGTGTCTAGGTATTATGGACATTTTACTCGCGGATTCGATGCTCGTGTATAGGTTTTAATGGACACTTTACTCGCGGATTCGATGTTCGTGTCTAGGTATCATGGACATTTTACTCGCGGATCGATGCTCGTGTATAGGTTTAATGGACACTTTACTCGCAGATTCGATGTTCGTGTCTAGGTATCATGGACATTTTCTCGCGGATTCGATCTCGTGTATAGGTTTTAATGGACACTACTGCCGGATTCATGTTCTGTTAGGTATCATGGACATTTTCACCGATTGATGCTCGTGTATAGGTTTTAATGGACACTTTACTCGCGATTCGATGTTCATGTCTAGGTATCATGGACATTTTCTCCGGATTGATGCTCGTGTATAGGTTTTTATGGACACTTTACTCGTGGATTCGATGTATGCCAGCTTCAGGACATTTTACTGCGGATTCGATGCTGTGTATAGGTTTTAATGGACACTTTACTCGCAGATTCGATGTTGTGTTAGAGTATCATGACATGTACTCGCGGATTCGATGCTCGTGTATAGGTTTTAATGGACACTTTACTCGCGGATTCGATGTTCGTGTCAGGTATCATGGACATTTTACTCGCGGATTCGATGCTCGTGTATAGGTTTTAATGGACACTTTACTCGCGGATTCGATGTTCGTGTCTAGGTATCATGGACATTTTACTGCGGATTCGAGCTCGTGTATAGGTTTTAATGGACACTATACTTGCGGATCATGTTCGTGTCTAGGTATCATGGGACATTTTACTCGCGGATTCGATGCTCGTGTATAGGTTTTAATGGACACTTTACTCGCGTATTCGATGTTCTGTCTAGGTATCATGGACATTTACGCGGATTTGATGCTGTGTATAGGTTTTAGGACACTTTACGCGAGGATTCGATGCTCATGCCTAGTATCATGGACATTTTCTGCGGATTCGATGCTGTGTATAGGTTTTAATGGACACTTTACTCGCGGATTCGATTGCTCTGCTAGCTATCATGGACATTTTCTGCGGATTGATGTGCTGTAAGGTTTTAATGGACACTTTACTCGCGGATTCGATGTTGTGTCTTAGGTATCATGGACATTTTACTGCGGATTGATGCTCGTGTATAGGTTTAAATGGACACTTTACTCGCAATTTATGTGTGTCTAGGTATCATGGACATTTTACTCGCGGATCGATGCTCGTGTATAGGTTTAATGGACACTTTACTCGCAGATTCGATGTTTGTGTCTAGGTATCATGAACATTTTACTTGCGGATCGATGCTCGTGTATAGGTTTTAATGGACACTTACTCGCGGATTCGATGTTTGTGTCTAGGTATCATGAACATTTTACTTGCGGATTCGATGCTCTTCTAGGTATCATGGACATTTACTCGCGGATTCGATTCGTGTATAGGTTTAATGGACACTTTACTCGGGATTCGAGTTCGTGTCTAGTATCATGACATTTACTCGCGGATTCGATGCTCGTGTATAGGTTTTAATGGACACTTTACTCGCGGATTCGATGTTCGTGTCTAGGTATATGGACATTTTACTCGCGGTCGATGCTCGTGTATAGGTTTTAATGGACAATTTACTCGCGGATTCGATGTTCGTGTCTAGGTATCATGGACATTTACTCGCGGATTCGATGCTCGTGTATAGGTTTTAATGGACACTTACTTGCGGATTCATGTTCGTGTCTAGGTATATGGACATTTTACTCGCGGATCGATGCTCGTGTATAGGTTTTATGGACACTTTACTGCGGATTCGATGTTCGTGTCTAGGTATCATGGACATTTTACTCGCGGATTCGATGCTCGTGATAGGTTTTAATGGACACTTTACTCGCGGATTCGATGTTCGTGTCTAGGTATCATGGACATTTACTCGCGGATTCGATGCTCGTGTATAGGTTTTAATGGACACTATACTCGGGATTCATGTTCGTGTCTAGGTATCATGGACATTTTTCTCACGGATTCGATGCTCGGTATAGGTTTTAATGGACACTTTACTCGCGTATTCGATGTTCATGTTAGGTATCAGGACATTTTACTCAGGATTTGATGTCGTGTATAGGTTTTAATGGACACTTTACTCGCGGATTCGATGCTCATGCTAGCTATCATGGACATTTTCTGCGGATTCGATGCTCGTGATAGGTTTAATGGACACTTTACTCGCGGATCGATGTTCGTGTCTAGGTATCATGGACATTTTACTCGGGATTCGATGCTCGTGTGTATAGGTTTTAATGGACATTTACTCGCGAGATTCGATGTTGTGTTAGGATCATGACATTTTACCGCGGATTCGATGCTCGTGTATAGGTTTTAATGGACACTTTACTCCGCAGATCGATGTTGTGTCTAGGTATCATGGACATTACTTGCGGATTCGATGCTCGTGTATAGGTTTTAATGGACCACTATACTCGCGGGTTCGATGTTCTGTCTAGGTATCATGGGGATTTTACTCGCGGATTCGATTCGTGTATAGGTTTTAATGGACACTTTACTCGGGATTCGATGTTCGTGTCTAGGTATCATGGGCATTTACTCGCGGTCGATGCTGTGTATAGGTTTTAATGGACACTTTACTCGCGGATTCGATGTTCGTGTCTAGGTATCATGGACATTTTTACTCGCGGATTCGATGCTCGTGTATAGGTTTTAATGGACACTTTACTCGGCGATTCGATGTTCGTGTCTAGGTATCATGGACATTTTACTCGCGGATTCGATCTCGGTATAGGTTTTAATGGACACTTTACTCGGGATTCATGTTCGTGTCTAGGGATCATGGACTTTTACTACCGATTCGTGCTCGTGTATAGGTTTAATGGACACTTTACTCGATTCGATGTGCATGTTCTAGGTATCATGGACATTTTACTCAGGATTGATGCTCGGTATAGGTTTTAATGGACACTTACTCGGGTATCGATGCTCATGCTTAGCTATCATGGACATTTTACTTGCGGATGCGATTGCTTGTGTATAGGTTTTAATGGACACTTTACTCGCGGATTCGATGTTCGTGTCTAGGTATCATGGACATTTTACTCGCGGATTCGATGCTCGTGTATAGGTTTTAATGGACACTTTACTCGCGGATTCGATGTTCGTGTCAGGTATCATGGACATTTTACTCGCGGATTCGATGCTCGTGTATAGGTTTTAATGGACACTTTACTCGCGGATCGATGTTCGTGTCTAGGTATCATGGACATTTACTCGCGGATTCGATGCTCGGTGATAGGTTTTAATGGACACTTATACTGCGGATTCAAGTGTGTGTCTAGGTATCATGGACATTTTACTCGCGGATTCGATGCTCGTGTATAGGTTTTAATGGACACTTTACTCGCGTATTCGATGTTCATGTCTAGGTATCATGGACATTTTACTCAAGGATTTGATGCTCGTGTATAGGTTTTAATGGACACTTTACTCGCGGATTCGATGCTCATGCCTAGCTATCATGGACATTTTGCTTGCGGATTCGATGCTCGTTGTATAGGTTTTAATGGACACTTTACTCGCGGATTCGATGCTCATGCCTAGCTATCATGGACATTTTGCTTGCGGATTTGATGCTCGTGTATAGGTTTTAATGGACACTTTACTCGCGGATTCGATGTTCGTGTCTAGGTATCATGGACATTTTACTCGCGATTTGATGCTCGTGTATAGGTTTTAATGGACACTTTACTCGCAGATTCTATGGTGTCTAGGTATCATGAACATTTTACTCGGGATTCGATGCTCGTGTATAGGTTTTAATGGACACTTTAATCGCAGATATCGATGTTGTGTCTAGGTATCATGAACATTTTACTTGCGGATTCGATGCTCGTGTATAGGTTTTAATGGACACTATACTCGCGGATTCGATTGTTTGGGTCTAGGTATCATGAACATTTTACTTGCGGATTCGATGTTCGTGTCTAGGTATCATGGACATTTTACTCGCGGATTCGATACTCGTGTATAGGTTTTAATGGACACTTACTCGTGGATTCGATGTTCGTGTCTAGGTATCATGGACATTTTACTCGCGGATTCGATGCTCGTGTATAGGTTTTAATGGACACTTTACTCGGGATTCGATGTTCGTGTCTAGGTATCATGGACATTTTACTCGCGGATTCGAGCTCGTGTATAGGTTTTAATGGACAACTTACTCGCGGATTCGATGTTGTCGTCTAGGTATCATGGACATTTTACTCGCGGATTCGATGCTCGTATAGGTTTTAATGGACACTTACTTGCTGGATTCGATGTTCGTGTCTAGGTATCATGGACATTTTACTCGCGGATTCGATGCTCGTGTATAGGTTTTAATGGACACTTTACTCGCGATTCGATGCTTCATTCTAGGTATCATGGACATTTTTCTCGGATTCGATGCTCGTGTATAGGTTTTAATGGACACTTACTCGCGGATTCGATGCTCATGCCTAGCTATCATGGACATTTTGCTTGCGGATTCGATGCTCGTGTATAGGTTTTATGGACACTTTATCGGGATCGATGTCTGTCTAGTATCATAGGACATTTTACTTGCGGTTTGATGCTCGTGTATAGGTTTTAATGGACATTTACTCGCGATTCGATGTTGTGTCTAGGTATCATGGACATTTTACTCGGGATTCGATGCTCGTGTATAGGTTTTAATGGACACTTTACTCGCAGATTCGATGTTGTGTTAGGTATCATGAACATTTTACTCTGCGGATTCGATGCTCGTGTATAGGTTTAATGGACACTTACTCGCAGATTCGATGTTGTGTCTAGGTATCATGAACATTTACTTGCGGATTCGATGCTCGTGTATAGGTTTTAATGGACACATACTCGGGATTCGATGTGTTCGTGTCTAGGTATCATGGACATTTTACTGCGGATTCGATGCTGTGTATAGGTTTTAATGGACACTTACTCGCGGATTCGATGTTCGTGTTAGGTATCATGGACATTTTACTCGCGGATTCGATGCTCGTGTATAGGTTTTTATGGACATTTACTCGGGATTCGATGTTCGTGTCTAGGTATCATGGACATTTACTCGCGGATTCGATGCTCGTGTATAGGTTTTATGGACACTTACTCGCGGATTCGATGTTCGTGTCTAGGTATCATGGACATTTTACTGCGGATTCGATGCTCGTGTATAGGTTTTAATGGACACTATACTTGCGGATTCAATGTTCGTGTCTAGGTATCATGGACATTTTTTCACGGATCGATGCTCGTGTATAGGTTTTAATGGAACTTTACTCGCGTATCGATGTTCATGTCTAGGTACATGGACTTTTACTCAAGGATTTGATGCTCGTGTATAGGTTTTAATGGACATTACTCGCGGATTCGAGGCTCATGCCTAGCTATCATGGACATTTTGCTTGCGGATTCGATGCTGTGAATAGGTTTAATGGACACTTACTCGCGGATTCGATGTTCGTGTCTAGGTATCATGGACATTTTACTCGAGGATTCGATGCTCGTGTATAGGTTTTAATGGACACTTTACTCGCAGATTCGATGTTGTGTCTAGGTATCATGAATTTTACTCGCGGATTGATGCTGTGTATAGGTTTTAATGGACACTTTACTGCAGATTCGATGTTTGTGTCTAGGTATCATGAAATTTACTTGCGGATTCGATGCTCGTGTATAGGTTTTAATGGACACTATACTCCGGGATTCGATGTTCATGTCTAGGTATCATGGACATTTTACTCGCGGATTCGATACTCGTGTATAGGTTTTAATGGACACTTACTCGTTGGATTCGATGTTCGTGTAGGTATTATGGATTTTACTCGCGGATTCGATGCTCTGTGTATAGGTTTAATGGACACTTTACTCGCGGATTCGATGTTCGTGTTAGGTATCATGGACATTTACTCGCGGATTCGATGCTCGTGTATAGGTTTTAATGGACACTTTACTCGCAGATCGATGTTCGTGTCTAGGTATCATGGACATTTTACTCGCGGAATTCGATACCGTGTATAGGTTTTAATGGACACTATATGCGGATTCAATGTTCGTGTCTAGGTATCATGGGAACATTTTACACAACGATTCGATGCTCGTGTATAGGTTTTAATGGACACTTTACTCGCGTATTCGATGTTCAGTCTAGGTATCATGGACATTTTACTCAAGGATTTGATGCTCGTGTATAGGTTTAATGGACACTTTACTCGTGGATTCGATGCTCATTGTCCTAGCTTCATGGACATTTTACTTGCGGATTCGATGCTTGTGTATAGGTTTTAATGGACCCCTACTCGCAGGATTCATGTTGTGTCTAGGTATCATGGACATTTTACCGCGGATTCGATGCTCGTGTATAGGTTTTAATGGACACTTTAATTGCAGATTCGATGTTCGGGTCTAGGTATCATGGACATTTTACTCGAGATTTGATTGCTGTGTTATAGGTTTTAATGGACACTTTACTCTGGGATTCGATGCTTGTGTTATAAGTTTTAATGGACACTTACTGCAGATTCGATGTTCGTGTATAGGTATCATGGGACATTTACTCACAGATTCGATGCTCGGTATAGGTTTTAATGGACACTTACCGCGTATTCGGATTCAATGTTCGTGTCTAGGTATCATGGACATTTTACACACAGATTCGATGCTCGTGTATAGGTTTTAATGGACACTTTACTCGCGTATTCGATGTTCATGTCTAGGTATCATGGACATTTTACTCAAGGAACTCTCGGATTCGATGCTCGTGTATGGTTTTTGGACACTTTACTCGCCGATTCGATGGCGTGTCTAGGTATCATGGACATTTTACTCGCGGATTCGATGCTCGTGTATAGGTTCTAAGGACACTTTACTCGCGGATTCGATGTTCGTGTCTAGGTATCATGGACATTTTACTCGCGGATTCGATGTCTGTGTATAGGTTTTAATGGACACATACTTTGCGGAGTCATGTTCGTGTCTAGGTATCATGAAATTTTACTCGCGATTCGATGTCGTGTATAGGTTTTAATGGACACTTTACTCGCGTATTCGTGTTCATGTTAGGTATCATGGACATTTTACTCAGGATTGATGCTCGTGTATAGGTTTTAATGGACTTTAACGCGGATTCGATTGCTTCATGCCTAGCTATCATGGACATTTTGCTTGCGGATTCGATGCTCGTGTAATGGTTTTAATGGACAACTTTACTCGCGGATTCGATGTCGTTGTCTAGTATCATGGACATTTTACTGCGGATTCGATGCTCGTGTATAGGTTTTAATGGACACTTTACTCGCAGATTCGTGTTTGTGTTAGGTATCATGAACATTTTACTCGCGGATTCGATGCTCGTGTATAGGTTTTAATGGACACTTTACTCGCAGATTCGATGTTTGTGTCTAGGATCCTGAAAATTTTATTGCGGATTCGATGCTCGTGTATAGGTTTTAATGGACACTTACTCGCGGATTCGATGTTCATGTCTAGGTATCATGGACATTTTACTGCGGATCGATACTCGTGTATAGGTTTTAATGGACACTTTACTCGTGGATTCGATGTTCGTGTCTAGGATTATGGACATTTACTCGCGGATTCGATGCTCGTGTTAGGTTTTAATGGACACTACTCGCGGATTCGATGTTCGTGTCTAGGTATCATGGACATTTTACTCGCGGATCGATGCTCGTGTATAGGTTTAATGGACACTTTACTCGCGATTCGATGTTCGTGTCTAGGTATCATGGACATTTTACTCGCGGATTCGATCTCGTGTATAGGTTTTAATGGACACATACTGCGGATTCAATGTTCGTGTTAGGTATCATGGACATTTTACACGATTCGATGCTCGTGTGTGTATAGGTTTTAATGGACACTTTACTCGCGTATTCGATGTTCATGTCTAGGTATCATGGACATTTTCTCCAAGGATTGATGCTCGTGTATAGGTTTTTTATGGCACACTTTACTCGTGGATTCGATGCTCATGCCTAGCTTCATGGACATTTTACTTGCGGATTCGATGCTTGTGTATAGGTTTTAATGGACACTTTACTCGCGGATTCGATGTTCGTGTTAGGTATCATGGACATTTTACTCGCGGATTCGATGTCGTGTATAGGTTTTAATGGACACTTTACTCGCGGATTCGATGTTGTGTCTAGGTATCATGGACATTTACTCGCGGATTCGATGCTCGTGTATAGGTTTTAATGGACACTTTACTCGCCGGATTCGATGTTCGTGTCTAGGTATCATGGACATTTTACTCGCGGATTCGATGCTCGTGTATAGGTTTTAATGGACACTATACTTGCGGATGCATGTTCGTGTCTAGGTATCATGGGACATTTTACTCGCGGATTCGATGCTCGTGTATAGGTTTTAATGGACACTTTACTCGCGTATTCGATGTTCATGTCTAGGTATCATGGACATTTACTCGGATTTGATGCTGTGTATAGGTTTTAGGACACTTTACTCGGGATTCGATGCTCATGCCTAGCTATCATGGACATTTTGCTTGCGGATTCGATGCTGTGTATAGGTTTTAATGGACACTTTACTCGCGGATTCGATTGCTTGCTAGTATCATGGACATTTTCTGCGGATTGATGTGCTGGTAAGGTTTTAATGGACACTTTACTCGCGGATTCGATGTTGTTGTCTAGGTATCATGGACATTTTACTCGGATTGATGCTCGTGTATAGGTTTAATGGACACTTACTCGCAGATTTCGATGTGTGTCTAGGTATCATGAACATTTTACTCGCGGATTCGATGCTCGTGTATAGGTTTTAATGGACACTTTACTCGCAGATTCGATGTTTGTGTCTAGGTATCATGAACATTTTACTTGCGGATCGATGCTCGTGTATAGGTTTTAATGGACACTTACTCGCGGATTCGATGTTTGTGTCTAGGTATCATGAACATTTTACTTGCGGATTCGATGCTCGGTGTCTAGGTATCATGGACATTTTTACTCGCGGATTCGATATCGTGTATAGGTTTTAATGGAACTTTACTCGTGGATTCGATGTTGTGTCTAGGTATCATGGAACATTTACTCGCGGATTCGATGCTCGTGTATAGGTTTTAATGGACACTTTACTCGCGGATTCGATGTTCGTGTCTAGGTATATGGACATTTTACTCGCGGTTGCGATGCTCGTGTATAGGTTTTAATGGACAATTTACTCGCGGTATTCGATGTTCGTGTCTAGGTATCATGGACATTTACTCGCGGATTCGATGCTCGTGTATAGGTTTTAATGGACACTTACTTGCGGATTCCATGTTCGTGTCTAGGTATCATGGACATTTTACTCGCGGATCGATGCTCGTTTGTATAGGTTTTATGGACACTTTCTGCGGATTCGATGTTCGTTGTCTAGGTATCATGGACATTTACTCGCGGATTCGATGCTCGTGGATAGGTTTAATGGACACTTTACCGCGGATTCGATGTTCGTGTCTAGGTATCATGGACATTTTACTCGCGGATTCGATGCTCGGTATAGGTTTTAATGGACACTTACTTGGGATTCATGTTCGTGTCTAGGTATCATGGACATTTTTCTCGCGGATTCGATGCTCGTGTATAGGTTTTAATGGACACTTTACTCGCGATTCGATGTTCATGTCTAGGTATCAGGGACATTTTACTCACGGATTTGATGTTCGTGTATAGGTTTTAATGGACACTTTACTCGCGGATTCGATGTCTGCTAGCTATCATGGACATTTTCTTGCGGATTCGATGCTCGTGATAGGTTTAATGGACATTTACTCGCGGATCGATGTTCGTGTCTAGGTATCATGGACATTTTACTCGGGATTCGATGTCGTGTATAGGTTTAATGGACACTTTACTCGCGGATTCGATGTCTTTGTGTTAGGTATCATGACATTTTACCGCGGATTCGATGCTCGTGTATAGGTTTTAATGGACACTTTACTCGCAGATCGAGTTGTGCTAGGTATCATGGAACATTACTTGCGGATTCGATGCTCGTGTATAGGTTTTAATGGACACTTACTCGCGGGTTCGATGTTCTGTCTTAGGTATCATGGGATTTTACTGCGGATTCGATTCGTGTATAGGTTTTAATGGACACTTTACTCGTGGATTCGATGTTCGTGTCTAGGTATATGGGCATTTTACTCGCGGTCGATGCTCGTGTATAGGTTTTAATGGACACTTTAATCGCGGATTCGATGTTCTGTCTAGGTATCATGGACATTTTACTCGCGGATTCGATGCTCGTGTATAGGTTTAATGGACACTTTACTCGGCGATTCGATGTTCGTGTCTAGGTATCATGGACATTTACTGCGGATTCGATCTCGTGTATAGGTTTTAATGGACACTTTACTCGCGGATTCATGTTCGTGTCTAGGGATCATGGACCTTTTACACCGATTCGATGCTCGTGTATAGGTTTTAATGGACACTTTACTGCGATTCGATGTGATGTTTCTAGGTATCATGACATTTTACTCAGGATTGATGCTGGTATAGGTTTTAATGGACACTTTACTCGGGGTTCGATGTCTGCTTAGGTATCATGACATTTTACTTGCGGATGCGATGCTTGTGTATAGGTTTTAATGGACACTTTACTCGCGGATTCGATGTTCGTGTCTAGGTATCATGGACATTTACTGCCGGATTCGATGCTCGTGTATAGGTTTTAATGGAACACTTTACTCGCGGATTCGATGTTCGTGTCAGGTATCATGGACATTTTACTCGCGGATTCGAATGCTCGTGTATAGGTTTTAATGGACATTTACTCGCGGATCGATGTTTCGTGTCTAGGTTATATGGACATTTTACTCGCGGGATTCGATTGCTCATAGGTTTTAATGGACACTTATACTGCGGATTCAGTGTGTGTCTAGGTATCATGGACATTTTACTCGCGGATTCGATGCTCGTGTATAGGTTTTAATGGACACTTACTCGCGTATCGATGTTCATGTCTAGGTATCATGGACATTTTACTCAAGGATTGATGCTCGTGTATAGGTTTTAATGGACACTTTACTCGCGGATTCGATGCTATGCCTAGTATCATGGACATTTTGCTTGCGGATTCGATGCTCGTGTATAGGTTTTATTGGACACTTTACTGCCGGATTCGATGCTCAGCCTAGCTATCATGGACATTTTGCTTGCGGATTTGATGCTCGTGTATAGGTTTTAATGGACACTTTACTGCGGATTCGATGTTCGTGTTCTAGGATATGGACATTTTACTCGCGATTTGATGCTCGTTGTATAGGTTTTAATGGAACTTTCTCGCAGATTCTATGGTGTCTAGGTATCATGAACATTTTACTCGCGGATTCGATGCTCGTGTATAGGTTTTAATGGACACTTTAATCGCAGATCGATGTTTGTTCTAGGTATCATGAACATTTTACTTGCGGATTCGATGCTCGTGTATAGGTTTTAATGGACACTATACTCGCGGATTCGATTGTTTGGGTCTAGGTATCATGACATTTTACTTGCGGATCGATGACTCGTTGTCTAGGTATCATGGACATTGTTACTCGCGGATTCGATACTCGTGTATAGGTTTTAATGGACCATTACTCGTGGATCGATGTTCGTGTCTAGGTATCATGGACATTTTATCGCGGATTCGATGCTCGTGTATAGGTTTAATGGACACTTACTCGATTCGAGTTCGTTGTCTAGGTATCATGGCATTTACTCGCGGATTCGAGCTCGTGTATAGGTTTTAATGGACAACTTACCTCGCGGATTCGATGTTGTCAGTCTAGGTATCATGGACATTTACTCCGGATTCGATGCTCGGCAGATTCGATGCTCGTGTATAGGTTTTAATGGACCCTTTACTCGCGTATTCGATTCATGTCTAGGTTCATGGACATTTTACTCAGGATTTGATGCTCGTGTATAGGTTTTAATGGACACTTTACTCGTGGATTCGATGCTCATGCCTAGCTATCATGGACATTTTACGTGCGGATTCGATGCTTGTGTATAGGTTTTAATGGACACTTTACTCGCGGATTCGATGTTCGTGTCTAGGTATCATGGACATTTTACTCGCGGATTCGATGCTCGTGTATAGGTTTTAATGGACACTTTACTCGCGGATTCGATGTTCGTGTCTAGGTATCATGGACATTTTACTCGCGGATTCGATGCTCGTGTATAGGTTTTAATGGACACATTTACTCGCGGAGTCGATGTTCGTGTCTAGGTATCATGGACATTTTACTCGCGGATTCGATGCTGTGTATAGGTTTTAATGGACACTATACTTGCGGATTCATGTGTTGTCTAGGTATCATGGACATTTTACTCGCGGATCGATGTCGTGTATAGGTTTTAATGGACACTTTACTCGCGTATTCGATGTTCATGTCTAGGTATCATGGACATTTTACTCAGGATTTGATGCTCTGTGTATAGGTTTTAATGGACACTTTACTCGCGGATTCGATGTTCATGCTAGTATCATGGACATTTGCTTGCGGATTCGATGCTCGTGTATAGGTTTTAATGGACACTTTACTCGCGGATTCGATGCTCATGCTAGCTACATGGACATTTTCTTGCGGATTGATGCTCGTGTATAGGTTTTAATGGACACTTTACTCGCGGATTCGATGTTCGTGTCTAGGTATCATGGACATTTTACTCGCGGATTTGATGCTCGTGTATAGGTTTAATGGACACTTACTCGCAGATTCTATGTGTGTCTAGGTATCATGAACATTTACTGCGGATTCGATGCTGTGTATAGGTTTTAATGGACAATTTACTCGCAGTTCGATGTTTGTGTCTAGGTATCATGAACTTTTACTTGGATTCGATGCTCGTGTATAGGTTTTAATGGACACTATATGCGGATTCGATGTTTGTGTCAGGTATCATGGACATTTTACTGGGATTCGATGCTAGTGTCTAGGTATCATGGACATTTATCGGGATTCGATCTCGTGTATAGGTTTTAATGGACACTTTACTCGGGATTCGATGTTCGTGCTAGGTATCATGGACATTTTACTCGCGGATTCGATGCTCGTGTATAGGTTTTAATGGACACTTTACTCGCGGATCGATGTTCGTGTCTAGGTATCATGGAATTTTACTCGCGGATCGATGCTCGTGTATAGGTTTAATGGACACTTACTCGCGGATTCGATGTCGTGTCTAGGTATCATGGACATTTTACTCGCGGAATCGATGCTCGTGTATAGGTTTAATGGACACTTATGCGGATTAATGTTCGTGTAGGTATCATGGACATTTTACTGCGATTCGATGCTCGTGTATAGTTTTAATGGACACTTTACTCGCGTATTCGATGTTCATTTTTAGGTATCATGGACATTTTACTCAGGATTGATGCTCGTGTATAGGTTTTAATGGACATTTACTCGCGGATTCGCAGTGCTCATGCTAGCTATCATTGGAAATTTTGCTTGCGGATTCGATGCTCGTTTATAGGTTTTAATGGACACTTTACTCGCGGATTCGATGCTTATGCCTAGCTATATGGACATTTTGCTGCGGATTTGATGCTCGTTGTATAGGTTTTAATGGACACTTTACTCGCGGATTCGATGTTCGTGTCTAGGTATCATGGACATTTTACTCGGGATTTGATGCTCGTGTATAGGTTTTTAATGGACACTTTACTCGCAGATTCGATGTTTGTGTAGGTATCATGAACATTTTACTCCGGATTCGATGCTGTGATAGGTTTTAATGGACACTTTACTCGCAGATTCGATATTTGTGTCTAGGTTATCATGAACATTTTACTTGCGGATTCGATGCTCGTGTATAGGTTTTAATGGACACTATACTCGCGGATTCGATGTTCGGGTCTAGGTCTGACATTTTACTTGCGGATTCGATGCTCGTGTATAGGTTTTAATGGACCATACTCGCGATTCGATGTTCGTGTCTAGGTATCTGGACATTTTACTCGCGGATTCGATCTGTGTATAGGTTTTAATGGACAACTTACTCGTGGATTCGATGTTCATGTCTAGGTATCATGGAATTTTACTCGCGGATTCGATGCTGTGTATAGGTTTTAATGGACACTTTACTCGCGGATTCGATGTTCGTGTCTAGGTATCATGGACATTTACTCCGGATTCGATGCTCGTGTATAGGTTTAATGGACACTATACGCGGATTCAATGTTCGTGTTAGGTATCATGGACATTTTTCTCACGGATTCGATGCTCGTGTATAGGTTTTAATGGACACTTACTCGCGATTCGATGTTCATGTCTAGGTATCATGGACATTTTACTCAAGGATTTGATGCTCGTGTATAGGTTTTAATGGACACTTACTCGCGGATTCGATGCTCATGCCTAGCTATCATGGACATTTTCTTGCGGATTCGATGCTGTGATAGGTTTAATGGACACTTACTCGCGGATTCGATGTTCTGTGTCAGGTATCATGGACATTTTACTCGAGGATTCGATGCTCGTGTAAGGTTTTAATGGACACTTTACTCGCGATTCGATGTTTGTGTTAGGTATCATGAAATTTTACTCGCGGATTCGATGCTCGTGTATAGGTTTTAATGGACACTTACTCGCGTTCGATGTTGTGTCTAGGTATATGAACATTTTACTTGCGGATCGAGCTCGTGTATGGTTTTAATGGACATATACTCGCGGATTCGATGTTCGTGTCTAGGTATCATGGACATTTTACTCGCGGATTCGATATCGGTGTATAGGTTTTAATGGACACTTTACTCGTGGATTCGATGTGTCGTGTCTAGGTATTATGGACTTTTACTCGCGGATTCGATGCTCGTGTATAGGTTTTATGGACACTTTACTCGCGGATTCGATGTTCGTCTAGGTATCATGGACATTTTACTCGCGGATTCGATGCTCGTGTATAGGTTTTAATGGACACTTTACTCGCGATTCGATGGTCTGTCTAGGTATCATGGACATTTTACTCGCGGATTCGATACTCGTGTATAGGTTTTAATGGACACTATACTCGCGGATTCAATGTTCGTGTCTAGGTATCATGGACATTTTACACACAGATTCGATGCTCGTGTATAGGTTTTAATGGACACTTTACTCGCGTATTCGATGTTCATGTCTAGGTATCATGGACATTTTACTCAAGGATTTGATGCTCGTGTATAGGTTTTAATTGACACTTTACTCGTGGATTCGATGCTCATGCCTAGCTATCATGGACATTTTACTTGCGGATTCGATGCTTGTGTATAGGTTTTAATGGACACTTTACTCGCGGATTCGATGTTTGTGTCTAGGTATCATGGACATTTTACTCGCGGATTCGATGCTCGTGTATAGGTTTTAATGGACACTTTACTTGCAGATTCGATGTTCGTGTCTAGGTATCATGGACATTTTACTCGGGATTTGATGCTTGGTATAGGTTTTAATGGACACTTTACTCGCGGATTCGATGCTCGTGTATAGGTTTTAATGGACACTTTACCGCGATTCGATGTTGTGTCTAGGTATCATGGACATTTTACTCCGATTTTTGTTATTTTTGATTTATAATTTATTCGATATTTTAATGTATATATTATTTATTCGATGCTCGGTATAGGTTTAATGGACACTTTACTCGCGATTCGATGTTCGTGCTAGGTATCATGGACATTTTACTCGGGATTGATGCTGTGTATAGGTTTTAATGGACACTTTATCGCGATTCGATGTTCGTGTCTAGGTATCATGGACATTTTACTGCGGATTGATGCTCTGATAAGTTTTAATGGACACTTTACTCACGGATTCGATGCTCCGGTCTAGGTTTTAATGGACATTTTACTTCAGGATTCGATGCCCGACGTTGTATAGGTTTTAATGGACATTTTACTTGCGGATTCGATGCTCGCGTAT